>MU911964.1:12254-107308 GCA_036418165.1 Cooperia oncophora
GAAGCAAGATATCAATCCTCTCCCAGTCAAATAAAAGAGTGGAATGGAATTATGATGAAATGACCACCTGTTCGATGAAATGCGCTGGCGGTCGCGAGTGCCCTATATGCCGACTGCTGTCTGATTTTTTGCCGCATTAAAAGGGGATGAAGCTCATTATACTGCCATCTGGTGAAGAACCTCCTTATATTTGTTTATTTATTTATCAGGAGAAACATGCAACCCTCTGGCACTGACCATGACAAAACTTGGCGCTGCTCTCCAGTCCAATACAAAATGGATACCTACTCAAGCCTTGGGAGGTGATAGGAGCTCCGAGTTGGGTGGACCACTGAAGTTGGAAAACCCGTTCCCACGTGAAGGAGCTGGTCTATTCACCAGGTGCATCTCTTGGCACATGACCTATTGAAGACCTCTGCTACACCTGCGCCCGAAACTGTGAAGGAAAATGAAGATAACCCAGCAGTTAAGGAATGCGAGTGCTATCAGAAATGAATGAAACAGAGAATGGCTTCACAAGAACGTCAACATTTTCTCCTATGAATCACCGTCATGCCAAGTCACTGAGATGGCATTCCAGATTACGAAAGCCAGTTTCCGTTCGTCGTAGATACTATACAATACCGGCTCGCAAACAAGTTCAACGTAACCAGAAACAACTACAAAATATTCAAATATTTGTAAACTCATTAGACCGCAAAATATTTACTTCTCCATGAATTCAATCTATAAAACAGCGGTTTGAGTTCGCTAAACTGTGAAAGTTCAAGCTGAACGGTGAACTCTATCGGAGAATCCCGAATGTGCGACACAACTGCAAGTCGAATCAACGCTTTGTTTCTAACCGAATTGGACAGCAGAGTTCCTTTCAGCATGGTAAGCAGTAAGTACCAGTAAATATTTGCCAAGAAATCGAAGATAAGGTCGGCCGCACACGTCATGCGACTATGATGTGACCGCTGGAGTAAAACCATTACCTACTGGATCCCTTTGGCGATCACTAGGACGACAACGGCTCTGATGGTCAAACATCCTCTGAGAGCTATGCACAAAAGGAATGGAGGGTTCGCGTCCCTCAAGTAAGGAGGAACCATTTTATTTCTCCGGCTCCCAAAAGGGACGAATAGAGACATTATCATGTATCCGTAGTTGGCGCAAGCGTTCGGAGCGATCGGGAAAGTGTAGGTACGGGTCAAGCGTTGCGAGCGGCTGGTAGCGTTGTCAACGATCAGTCGCTGAAAACGACCACCCTACAACCGATATGTCAAAAAATGCCATGCAAATCGTCTTCCAGCTAGAAAAACTCGTCCAAAACTTTGAACTAGATCACTGAGAGATGACCTCATTGAGACCCAACATTCATGATTTCATGTAGGTCGTCAATCACGAACACCGTACGGTCCTGACCAAACGAGCTATCCAACTAGGTAAACGTGTACCTTTACTTGCCATCGCAAGTCAATGGCAATGCAATCACCCAAGCGAACGCCTCCTCCAGTAGGTCGAGTAAGTTGGGTCCTGTTGCGAATGAACCTGCTAATACTTCTTAGCCGCCTTTGCCGAACAGCGAATGAGCTGAACCATCATAAAGTAAGCAGTAAAAAAGCTACCCCTCCCTTCAGCCCTACGAACTGATTTCAAACATTCTGGCCTTTAAATGAGACATAGCGACCCAAATCTAATCAATGAAGCTTGACTAGTTGTGGTTAAAACACATCTATTCTGTGTGGGACCGATAAACGGGTATTGAGGGGGTGAGGAACGTTATCTCCCAGTCGCTGCATCCCGAGCACTAGAAGGTTATTTTCTGTCTGATAGACTAGACGGACTCGGAGAGGCCGACCTCAGAGTCGCAGATGCGTACAGAGTCGAGAGCTGACGCATCGCAGCACTGCCACGTCGAGCGGATTGGGTCCTAGTACGAATAATACGCGCATCAAGGCCCTTGCAACTCCAACATTGGGGCACTCGGCGTGCTCCGCCACCAAGGCCCTTAACTGAAATATTGTCAAACAAGTTCTACAGCAGCTCAAGGTCACACTTGGTATAATAGGACTGCCTCGGTTCCGGACCTTGGTTACAAGGAAAAAAAATTCTAACTAAAAGACATCGGACGACGGGAGCTTCTGGGACGAGTTCTTACGACCAACACCGCCATCGATCAAATCCAAGAACCTAGGTGGTTACCAATTGTGCCATTGAATTTGTTATACCAGGGAATCTCGACTGCTAGATATCCACCATCTAAAGCCTTACCTATCAATCAATCACGCCATTCCTCTGACTTTGGCCGTAGAATAAATAACCTTGACCCATTGTCAACAATAGCCCGCAAACATCGCCATCGCCACCTTGTTCAAATATCCAAGAAATAAACCTTACGAGTTGCTAATTAGACTTAATAAAACATTTATTATCGAGTAATATACTCTATAAACATCAACCACGTAATAAATAGAGGAAAGCCGCCAAATGCATAGCACAACAATATTGCCCACACAATTATTACAAGTACGTAGTGGACAACAACGGAGTTCTGCGTGAGTTCATGACGTGACTATCACATATGGTCTTCTCTACAGCTCATCCTTATCTTCGGTGGGTGGAGCTTCTCCTTCTCCACCACCACCGCCAGCGTCTTTGTAGAGCTTGCTGATGATTGGTTGCACCTTTCCTTCCAAATCCTGAAAAGCACAATGGGATAAGTGAAGAGTTCAGGAACATTCCAACAAACAAATAAATAAATCAACATTCCCTACCTTCTTGTGCTCCTTGAGATCATCCACTGAA
This sequence comes from Cooperia oncophora, assembly GCA_036418165.1. Taxonomy (NCBI): domain Eukaryota; kingdom Metazoa; phylum Nematoda; class Chromadorea; order Rhabditida; family Trichostrongylidae; genus Cooperia; species Cooperia oncophora. Next base: position 15,045 of record MU911964.1, read on the forward strand.
GCTTCACGATTGCTCTCTAGCCAACTAATAGCTTCGTCTACAGCTGTTTCAATCGTCTTCTTATCGTCTGCATCTAACTTTCCACCAAGTTTTTCTTTGTCACCAATTTGGTTCTTCAGTGAGTATGCGTACGATTCCAATTCGTTACGAGCCTCCACCTGAAGTACCATGAAAATTAGTGTTTGGCCGAGAAGCGCTGAATAATGAGGACACCTAGTTGCCAGCGTTTCGAAAAAAAAGCCAGCTACCCAACCCTGGTCTGCAGGCTGCCTGAACCTAATCCTTTAAACCGCTTCAATTTTCTGCTGTTGTCGGCGCTCTCTCATCTACACAGCGTTTCAATGACTACTGCTACCTCACACATCCATCATATCACATATGATGAGAGGCTCACCCAATCACGATTCTACTCTTGAAAAAGCTCGGGTGTTCGCTGTTCAGTCTTTGGGAACCGGCAGCCGCTGTCTTCCGCAGGGAGGTTTCGCGGCAGAACCTGGCAGAGTTCAAGCAGACACATCACCCTAACCCATTCGACCTACAACCCGAGGACCTGCTATTTAAAGAGGATGGTATGCTAAGTTACCCTTGAGGCCAAAGGTGACACAAAGTTCAAGGTTTTCCTAGGTATGCAGGAACCTGGAAATCAATTGAACTTCTAGTGAACACCAATCAAAACTTTCATGAGGCCTCGGACAAGCTTGCCTAGTGCAACATAACTTTGAACCATAAATGGGAATCGCAATTCACGGTCTGTTTAAGGCAATGGGCACGATGGCTGGAGGCGGGTGGTTACTGCCAACGTCACTGGTAGAAGGACTGTGTGGGATGTGGCCAAACACCCTCTCGCAGCTCTTCCACCAATGACAAGGGCAATACCCGCCCCCCCCCCTTCCATCGTACCCACTGCCTTTGAGGTAGACAGCGTTCAGACTTTGCGACGGCAGCGCTTTGGTCGCGCGTTCGACGCGATCGATGCAGTCGAAGCATGCGCATCGATCGCGCCGAACGCGCGACCGAATCACTGCCTTCGCGACGTCTGAACGCTACAGTATCAATCCTAAAACACCTTTGGAATCCCAGTGGGCTTTGTGGTAGAATATTCAGGCCTTCACATCTTTGATTTTCACTTTAGGATTAAGCTTCGGATTTGTAGTGATTCCTGGGCAAAGCCATTCTACCCGTTCCACAGAAAAGCAAAAAAAATGGACAGTTCAAACAAACTCACTTGTTCTTTGACCTTCTTGTCATCTTCAGCGAACTTCTCAGCATCGTTGATCATTCGTTCAATATCTTCAGGGCTGAGACGATTCTGATCGTTGGTGATTGTAATCTTGTTCTTGTTACCAGTTCCCTTATCCTCAGCAGTTACATGAAGAATACCGTTGACATCGATTTCGAATGTGACCTGGAGAAGAAACCGGTAATCACCTTTCACCACTTTGAGCCTAAACTGTTCTAACCGGGCAGGCTATACATACCTCAATCTGTGGCACACCTCGAGGAGCTGGTGGAATGTTAGTCAGATCGAATTTGCCAAGCTGATGGTTATCCTTTGTCATCGGCCGTTCACCTTCGAACACCTGCAAAATAAGGATGTTTTATATGAAAACAAGCTTGTAAAGTAAAAAGCAACTTCCACACTTCAAAAGAATAACTACGGAGGTGGACTTAATCTCTTGGCAGGAGCTGCTTCTGGCCATCTAATTAGCCAGAAAGAAGCATGCTTCATCTGAGTTTCTACTTCGTAAGTCGAACACCGCTGGTGTGGTTCAGGACTTCACTGTGCGCAAGTCAGCATTCATTACTAGTTGACTCCACTCGGCGCTCTGAGCATCAAGTCAATCAGACATCTCGTCACGTACGCACCACACCGTTTATTTTACGGTCCTATCTCAAAAAAATTCGACAGTCGATGAAGTACCCTTTTCCACTTCAAGTGTCGAGGATCGGTGTCGGATCATCGATTCCAGTTATAGGGCTGCACACTTACTTAGTGACCATGAAATTGAAATAAAAGAAAGCATTTATCGATTGCAAGATTTCTGACTTAAGGCCGAGGTAGGTCAACGGTACAGGACATAGATCTGGACCTGACTGATTATATACCAAAGTATTATTTTGAGTCAACTAGCTAAGAATACCGGGAGTGCGTTCATACATCGCGTCAGAGTTTTGAGCACCTTGAGCGTACGCCAGCGTTTTGGGCGACTAGGAAAGCGGGTACATCGTGGTTGGGGGTCCCCAACAGGGAGCGGGGGGTCGTATTTGGCCGCAAGGACAGGGAGGTCGTATTTGGGCCGAGAAAATTTATTTTGATAGTTGCTTTTCTCGCTTCACAGACGCTGAAAAAAAGGGGGGGGGGTAGGGTCGTACTTGTTCATTGTTGGGAGGGGGGGGGTCGTAGTTTACGTTCTGGCCTTACCCCCTCCCCCGCTCGACGACTCGATTCGATGAGGAGGGACAAGGGCCGAGGGGAGGTCGTACCACCACCCCCCGCCCGAAAAAAAAGAAAGGGCTGGTCGTACGGACTCGACTTAAATCCCCAACCAATGATTTGCCCTGTAGGGAAGCATAGATATCGATCTAGCGTACGCTCGCATACCTTCGAACAGGGTACAGCATCGTGATGTGTAAAATGGCGGGGGCCAGTACGACCCCCCCCACGAGGAAGGGTCTTGGTACGACTCCCCCCCCCCCTTCCCCAGTACCTACCTTCCAATTTCCCACATTTTCCAGTTTTTTTTTCAGTTTTTCACCCAGAGATTTAGATTCATACAGGTACAGGGCACAGATTCACATGGTACACATGAAACAGGAAACAACCGGGAAATTTTTGTCCCCATTGCGGCAAATTTCTCTCAAAGCCACATACGACCCTCCCCCTCCCAACAACGACCAAATACGACCCCCCTCCCCAGCCAAAAACTACAAATCCCTATGTGTTTCACACAACGATGTTGTACCCTGCTTTCGAAACGCTAGACCGAGAGCTATGCTTTCCTAGTCACTCAAAACGTGGGCGTGCGCGGTCAATCCTCAGGACGCTGCCGCAAAGTATGAACGCATTTTATTTAGGTTGCGCACCATAAAATACGCCCTGCATTAGACACTCGAATGAAGTGTGGCCAGAAATGTGTAGTAGAAGAAACGAACCTGAATGGTTACTGTTGGCTGATTATCGGCGGCAGTGGAGAACACCTGAGACTTCTTGGTGGGGATAACAGTGTTACGCGTGATCAGCTTTGTCATCACACCTCCAACGGTTTCGATACCGAGAGTGAGTGGATTCACATCTAGCAGTACAATATCGCCAGTATTTTCTTCACCACTGATCACTCCTGCCTGTACAGCGGCACCGTAGGCGACGGCTTCATCCGGGTTGATACCACGTGATGGCTCTTTTCCGTTGAAGAAGTCCTTGATGAGTTGCTGGACTTTGGGGATACGAGTGGAACCACCGACGAGTACGATCTCGTGAACGTCCTCCTTCTTCAGATCTGAGTCTTCAAGAACTTTCTGCACGGGTTTCAATGTAGCACGGAAGAGATCCATGTTCAGCTCTTCGAATTTGGCTCGGGTAAGCGACTCGGAGAAGTCTTCACCATCAAAGAGCGACTCCACTTCAACTTTCACTTGATGCTGCGTGGATAATGCTCGCTTGGCTTTCTCGACTTCACGACGCAACTTCTGGACGGCGCGGTTATCTTTGCGGATATCTTTACCCGTTTTCTTCTTGTAAATCTTGATGAAATACTCCATAACACGCTGGTCAAAATCTTCTCCTCCAAGATGAGTGTCACCATTTGTCGCCAACACTTCGAACACACCATTGTCGATCGTCAGCATGGAGACATCAAAGGTACCACCTCCCAGATCGAATACCAGGATATTGCGCTCACCTGAAATAGGCTTATAACAGCGACTGAACTCTGATTCACAGGTCAAGCATTCAATTGCAAGCCCTAGATACTTCAGAAAATTGCGCTATGTTTTTAAGATCAATGAATGACCCTGTAAAGTAGTCCTGCAGAGATACTGATTGATGATGGGGCTGGGAACACGAAAGAGGTCCAGAAATTATGTCCTCTCATGCTTGGTTAGGTAGTCAGTTAGCTCGACATCGTTATCGCCGCCTCAAACGTGTCTCACAGCGTACACGTGGCAGAATAACGTACGAAATAGCGGGCAGAGAAATGAGGCAGCGTTCAGACTTCGCGACCGAAGAACTGCCGTAGCGAAGTCTGAACGATACAGCCTTCCGCATCGTTCCAAGCACATCCCAGGAACTAATGCCACAATTTACGGCCCCAAAGCTGCTAGTCTGCACGATCTACACTCTGTATCTAGGAAAAGATGGGTCGTCATTCTGTACTTGGTGCGGCACATACCAGTGGCCTCTGAAGAAGTGGTAGTTTCCGTCAAAGAAAAGGCTATATGTTTGTATTTGTAACCTAACTGAACTGAAGCCCGACGAAGCCAAGCACTGTTAGGAAGGCACATGAATTCTTGAGACCGCTGAAACGCGTGCCTCTGGGTCTGTAACTACGACCCCTTCCATCGGAGATACAGTGTCCCTCTTCGATTATCGCGCAGCGTGCCTTTAGGCCATACTCAGTGATACCCAGAATTTGGAGAGTATGGGTAAATTCATTCGACCTGAGGAAGTGACCATACCCAGCAATTGACAAAACCGCACCTTTACCAGTATTTTTGCGTAGTAAAATGTGATCGATACGTGATCAACTGCAGTTACATTACAAAGAGAGTAACAAGTACAAACCTTCTTTCTTGTCAAGACCATAAGCGATAGCGGCGGCAGTGGGTTCGTTGATAATTCGGACAACATTCAATCCAGCGATTGTTCCGGCGTCTTTTGTCGCTTGTCGTTGAGCATCGTTGAAGTAAGCTGGTACGGTAACGACGGCGTGCTTCACCTCCTTTCCAAGGTACGACTCAGCGATTTCCTTCATTTTCGTCAAAACCATTGCAGAAATCTCTTCCGGTGCAAATTGTTTTGTTTCTTGGCCGACTTTGAGTGAAACCATGGGCTTGTTGTTCTTGTTGTCAACCTGAAAACTTTTCATATCAGTCTTTTTAGACGGGGCGGCAAGTTTCCCTTGTTTGACGCCTCGATATTACCCTAATCCCAACGCCGTATTCACCTATGCGACGGATTGATTCAAAGGAATTGACGCAACCTCAGATACCTAATCGATACTGCTTTTTTAACTAATTCAATACGTCTCGTAGAATCTTGGGCCTATGGCTGTACGAAGTTCTGGGCTGATGGGGAACGTATGCACGAATATTTATGCAGCCATTTGTGGCTTTGTCGGTCGTTTTCTGTACGACCTTGCACGTGCGATTCACAACGAAGCGTGTCATGTACAATTATGTTTGACATTAATATGCATTTTTTTATCAATAAAATGGACGCATGGAGCGATGACAGAAGTACTTTGCCATTCAATTTTAAACCGAATTCTTAATTCATAAAACCAAAAACGCTTAACTGTCCCCCACTAAATATCTACTTCTTTCTAAATAAAATCGACAGAAAGAAGAGGGGAGAACGAACCTTGAAAGGCCAGAGCTTGATATCGTCCTGAACGGTTTTATCTTGGTAGTCACGACCAATTAACCGTTTAGCATCGAAGACTGTGTTTTCGGGATTGATGGTGAGCTGATTCTTGGCAGCGTCACCGATCAAACGCTCACCAGAGTCGCCCGAAAATGCTACATAGGATGGGGTGATACGGTTACCTGAAAGTAATTGCCATTAAGAGGTGGTAAATCCCAGGTTCAGATTGTTTGTAATTGAGGCGCTTTTGTGGGAGCGACTCTGTCAGAACCAAAAAGTGGTTCAAAACTGTACAACGTTTGTGTAAGATTTGCCGCAATGCGTTCATACTCAGCGATCCGAGTCACCCAATGCTCGATTATGAAAACGCGCGACTGAGGCTGACCGCGCTCCACAGCTAATCGCTGGACCGCTGCAATGTTCAAAAGAGGCTTCTTATTTACTGTGGTTTCTGTGGACTGGATAGTCTTACGCTTTCTCCCAGAGCTACTTTCTCACTGCATCTAAACTGAGCATTTGAGAGAAATGGGAAGAGCAAAGAGGAAGGGAGGAGTGAAAAGAAGCAAGCAGGAATAAAAAGGAAGTGGTGGGAAGCTGTCCGGTCAGCAGCGGTGGTCCACCAGTAGCAGCGGTCCAACAATTAGCAGTGAAGCGCGGTCATTCGCAGCTCCTCGACGGAATCGCTCAAGTCGTGAAAGGTGGACGCGGCATGAAAAGTCAACCAGTCGCAATTGAATCGGTGATGACCTGGTTGAGCGGATTTATGCAGCAACACTTCTGGTCCCTTCTCCTGACCAAAATTCAGGCCCAGAGTGGATTGTCAAGAGTCGCCTTTGGCTGTCTCGCATAGCAATCTCGATTCTGATCGTCTACGCTCTAAGCCTTGTCCAAGGAAGTAGACACAGGTGGGCTGCCACTTGGCCCCGCTCTACGCTGTAAGCACCGAACAAGTTTCTCCCCACTCACCTTGGTCATTAGCGATGATTTCAACTCGTCCATTTTTGTAAACACCGACACATGAGTAAGTTGTACCAAGATCGATACCTATGATAGTTCCGTACTTCACCTCCTGAAAAGACACCTTTGCGACTGAAATTTAGACTGAAAAGGAGGCTGACAACTTACCTTCTTTTCCTCTTCTGAAAAGACCCCAACTGAATAGAGGAATAGAAATCCTAATAAAAACGTCAACCTCATGGTTTTGCTATCGAAGTTTGACGACGGAAAACCCTGGAAAGGAGTGATAGATAACGGTGATTGGATAGAGATGAAATAAGGAAGAAAAGAGTGGCGTAAATGAGGGAAACTCAATGAACAGCAAGAAGAGAATTGTCATGAAAAGTGAAGAAATGGGTGAGAAAATGACGTCATTCCGTGACGATAAAAGGGAAAACGGGAGCGAACTGTCAGTGATGGCGAAAGAACAATCACTGGATCCGAACCTATACCGCCCCACAGTTGCACGTCCGTGGTCCACGTGTAATAGCAGTGTCAGGGTCACTTTGACGTGAGGCTCTCCGTTCAACGATGTCTGGACTGTCTGCGTCTAACCTCGGGCCAAGGCAGAGACGCAGAATGTCGCGTCATGCATGCAGTTCGGAATACTTACATTCAAATTTTAAAATTCACAGCTTTATTAAACCAGTGAGTGCTCTGATCATCCCCAAAGAGATCGATGATTTAGCAGCTTGTCACGAGTAAAATACTTTCAAGGAGGTATAGTACATATTTAAGCCTGTAGATCACAGCCCGATCAGATCTTGGCCAGAATTTCGCGAACGTTCTTCTTTGACAATTGTCAGGCGTCAAACAAATGTTGACGCAGGTTTTCCAGCTGTGCTGCCGAATAGTACTTGTATTGACACGAGTATGACTAAAATCGATAATTGTTTATGTAGTAATACCGGAGTAGAAGGTGAACCCGCATTCCCACATTAAATTTTGCCTTTGTGGTAAAATGTCTGACCTACTTGGTCGTTTGTGCGCGAACGATTTGGATAATTGAATATCTTTTCTGAATTCAGTACACGAGCACAGTGGTTATCTCTCTTACTAGGAAGTGAATCGTGATTACTTCAGTTACAAATTGTAGGGGGCGGGAGGGGGGGGGGGGAGGACCATTCCTTATTTTCTTTACGGCACTCTCGTCCACTCGGCTCTTACCACCACCAATCACATGAGCTACGAATCGAATTTCTCGGATGTGGACCCAGGCTTTCTCAAACGTTGTGTTAGTCAAAGACAGTGATCACGATGGAAGGACGCGGGCGGTTACCGCTGACGTCATTGGTGGAAGGGCTGAGTAGGGTGTGCCAACACCCTCTCGCAGCCCTTCCGCCAATGATATTGGCAGTAACCGCCTGCTTCCAGCTGTCGTGCACACTGCCTTCAAATTAGACTTGACTTGTCTGAGAGAACAAAAGTACTGTGAGCAAGCATCAATCAGATATTTTGACATTTAGTCATCCTAGAAAGACAAAAACAAGTCGTATGCCTTAGAAACTTATTTGACACGCTCAGCTATTCGAGGGTTGTGGGGTCCAAATATGCGTTCAGAAGTGCCAGACGATTAAGTAATAACAAGAAACCAGAACCATCGAAGACACCTTGAATAAAACTACAGAGGTGAGCATCTGAGAAGAGAGACACAGGCGCGCGCGAGAGACCAGACACAAAGTGTGATAGAACAGGAAGATGAGCGAGACGACAGACACGGTCCTTCATGCCGCACAGACATGATATGATCTCACAACGAAATGAATGCAACGCGTCACAGATGCATTGCTTTCACCCATTCTTCATCGAGTTCCGCTTCGAGCTCTATTAGGCAGCCTTCATACTTCGCGACAGCTGCGGCGATCGCCGCGATCGTCGGTGCATGGCAGCGCGCGCCACCTGCGCTCCGAAGGCTTCTGGGGGTAAGCGGCTCAATTTTATGCTATTTTTCCTTTAACTGCAATTTCCTTAGGTACTGAAGCTTGGTTTGACACAATTGAAGGTGAGCCCAGCTTAATCGCTTTTGTTTTCTATTTTCTATTTAGGATAGAAATGAGCAAAAGGTGCGAGAGCTTCACTTAAGGTACGTTTTTATTGCTTCTTTTTTTCATTGGTCGAGGTTGTACATGAGGTTTATCAAGTTTTCACCTGTTGATGTCGCGTAAAATGATTAGTGCTTTGGTTCCTAGGAGAGTTTCTTTCTCTTTCTTTTTTTTCTTCGTTGTTTGAACTCGACTTCTAAACTATGAATGTTTCGGAAGTTGGAACAGCTTAGACGATAGGAATTCCTGAGGCGCATGCATAAATTGAAACGATAAAAACAAAAAAAGAAGCTCAATCAGGAAATGGAGTTGGTCTTACCCCGACCTAAAAGGAAGTGAAACCTTCTTACCTCATATTCCAGATCTGCTTATGTGTAGAAAGTCGTAGCTTATCTGTTAGTAGCCCTTATTAAGAGTAAAGAAGACAAGTTGAATTCCCTCATTCATCAGGCGAGCATCCACAATAGCGTTGGAGCGCGCGCTGGCATGCACCGACGATCGCGGCGATCGCCGCTGCTGTCGCGAACTATGAACGCTGCCTTACAGGCCTACCACTGCTGAGTGGCGCGATTCCAGCGCTTACTCGGGTCGCACAAGTGAATCGCTGGTGTTCGCGGACCGTGAAGGCCGTTGTGGCGGTTGCTCGAACCCTCTGACCTTTGGTTTTCCTCTCTCCATTTTCTTCACTTGAAAAGAGTAAAAAAAACTAAAAGAGTAACTGTTCAGCATCGAAGATTGACAACTCAGGGGCAGCACCACTCAAGTCCCGTTATAAACGACATTGGAAGATTAGAGCAACTGGATTCAGTACAGACTTGTTCGCTGCGCTTATTGGGCGTTCGCGGGGACTGGATTAGGCACGGCGCCAACTCGTTCATCACCAATCGTTGGAGCGATCGGGAGAGAATGACTGGTGGAAAGCGAGGTGGCATCTCGCAAAGTCAACCCTCCCGATACGCCCTATCTTCCACGGCGAACAAGGCTAATATGTTCACCGGTCCTGTTCTGTTCAGGTGTTAGGCAACCAGCGATGGCAACCTTATTGCGATCCTGACCGCCTCCTCAACCAGATCCATCGGGTTCTCGGAGCACCTGCCTCTTGGCGGTTTCTGCCAAATTGGCTTAAGAACATATGCTAATGCCATGTCATCCGGCTTTCAAATGATGTGCACCGAATCAGAACATGGGCGACAAATCTAATTATGTCATCGGGGTGTGACCATCTAATAATAATGGTGGTTTATTGATTCAGGCCATACTTGTTATTTACTCTCAGCATGACAGCTTTGCTGTGACAAATTTTTATAAATCGTTTAAAATTTAATATCCTCTCATTTGTGCAGGGAAAGTGCCATTGAAATGGGCCATGTTAGAAGTTTTGTTTCGCCGCGATGCTTCCAGATGTAGCGCGCATCAAACTGGTAAAAGTAACGGACAATGAAAATCCTCTCGATGCCATATACGACCCTCTATCCTAGCAACTAAATATGGCCCCGTTGATGGTTTACTCAAAGATGGCGTGCGCTGGTGTCCAGACCTAACAGTGATCTTTCTCCATGGCATATTTCGCGATCAGCGCCGAAAACTTGCGCTCTCGCCCTATGTCTTACTCCACTCGACCAGAAGTTATGCATACTGCTCAGAAAAATTCGGCATTTGTGGATTTTTATTTTGGACAGGCAAGTCCCTAAACCACCGGGCAAATCACTTCACGTCTGCAAAGCGGGCCAAGTATCGCTGGGTTCCGTTGTACTTGTGGCTCTTGGGGACTCGTAACATCACACGAATATTCGTCGCACTGAAATGTCGTGTAACGGCAAATGGAAATTTGATGTGCAGCTTTGATCGGAGTTTGTACCATTTTTTTGTTCCTTTTGTTATGCTACTCGTGCTATTGTTAGTAATTTGGTTTGACTCCGGTAATCATAACTAGACGCTCTGAAGGTGCTTGGGCCCAACGACAGGTACCATTGCATGCATGGGGGGGGGGGTGAAGAGGGCAGGATGAGCCCGCCTCCGGCTTACTTGCTCTACCAATGGTCTTCGACTAGTGATCGATTCAGGAAGAAAACAACCAATGGTGAGACGCCACAGGTAGGGTCATCCCATCACTCTTGAAACCGACCCGACTGATTGCAATGATTCCAACTGTGAATAGGGAAGGAATACGACTGATCTGTACGAAGTGGTGTTCCCGTGCCATCTCTGGATATCATAGCCCTCCTTATGAGGATGCAGTATGTACCAGTTTTGCATCTCAGAAAGGCGAGAGGATAGCGCCGTTTGCTAGCGAAGAGTCGGCCACCTCTCCCACCTGGCTAGCACAGTGTTCTAAATAGGGCATTTTCCATGATTTTTTTTCTGCTTTTTTTCTTCATTACTGGATCACGTATTATATGAGCTCCATAAATCATTATTCTTGAAATCTGGCTCAGCCGTTAAAGGCTAAGTCACAGCAGTTATGGCAGCTGGATGGGCGGGGCGGCGTCCTCTTCACAAGCGGGCGGCCCCTTCCTGCGAAATAAGTAACAAAACTACGATATCGAGGGCGTAGGAACAACGCGAGCGCTGCCTTTAAGCAGTTTCCTAGCTTGCCAGGAGATAATTAGTGATCTTGGATAATCCTGTGAAACCTGATACTCGGGAAGAACCGATAACCCGATGCAAATCAAGGTCAAATCACGGAAACCTGATAGTTCGGCCCGATAACCCAGTAACGGTGAATCAATACTTTTCGCGTTCGCTGACGCTGTGTCACCTCTGACCACTTCGTGTTAGCGCAGCGGCTAAGGATAACACGGTCGCGCGGTCTGTGGAACTCGTCATGGGTCAACCAGTCACTCTAATCCAGTTAACCATCCAAGTGCTTGTACAAGCTAAAGAATGAACGCGCACAATTTTGCCAACCATTAAGGGGAACACACCTTTTTGGAAAAAATAGTCTGCGAGCGCTACTTCATCCCTACCTTAGGACCCTATGAGCACCTGAGGCTCTTACCGTAGTGAGTGGGGGTGGCGTCTTTGAGGGGTATGTGACAAGACAATCGCAATCACAGGTGAGGAAGGCTAGCGATGTCCCATGCATCACTTGGATGGTTAGGGCCACGTAATCAACCATTTTTCCTTGTAAATTACCTGAAAGCAGAAAAGAACAGAGGTTACGGTTGTTAGTTTTCATGTCACTGTGAAACAATTCTAACTCAAATTTTTGCGCCAATTGCCGCAGAATACACCGCACGCGTCACCCGAAAACCGCTACTCAGAGCGGAGCGCGACCGCTTCATGTCGATAACGTTGCTTCCTATTTTACTTTGCAAGTGAAGTAGTACGACCATCAGGTACGGTCGTCCATTTGTGGGCAGGCGGGTCGGTATGTTACAGATTGAAAGGGCCTTATAAGGGTGTCCTCCTTCGAAAAGGCGCTACGCAGCGCCTGCTCAGGGGCTCAGAATTCCATCCTGCCAGGACTATATACTACTCGTCTGAGGGATTTATGGTGCCAACTGCCTTTGATGGCAGCGCCCGCGTTCAATTTGATTAGTTATGGGGCTCAGACACTTACAAGAAGGTAGCAAGTAATTCATTAGTGAAGAAAAATGCTAAAAAATCATCGGATACGCCTTATATAGGACCCCACGCCGTGATGATTTTGTACGTGCCTAAGGAGAAGAGGAGTGGCCGTACGAGTTCTCACTTGTTGGTATCAGCTGTTTTCCCTTATCACTTCACTCTCACCATTCGAAGTGGAGAGAGTTAGTGCGGAACAACCGCACCATCAGGCAACCATTAGAAAAGAAGTTGGGCGTAGTTGTCGTCAGGTGGGCGGGGTCGCCGACTCTTCACGAGCGGGCGCCGCTACTCTCTCGCATTTTTGAGTGACGAAACTAGCACGCCCACCATCCTCATGGGGTGAGCTACTATCCAAAGAGGGTGTGGAAACAACGAATGAACGCGGATGCTGCCTTTGAGATTACCCTGAACTGGAGCACTCGTGTGCGAATGAGTGACAGATTCAATGGAACCGGCCACCCCGCCCACCTGGCGACTAATACGCCCAACTTCATTTCTAATGGTGGCCTGATGGTGCGGTTGTTCCCAATGGAGCCACCCTTCTTTGCTAACCCCTATCCGCTTTTTTTTGGAGCCCACCAACATCTTGATCGAAAATTTCCCTACTTCGAAGAGGTTTTCGGCTACCATTTCTGGTCTAGTGGTAATTCACAGCTGGCTGCCGCGCAGGGGCGTGTCAGAGGGCTCGGTGTGACACGGCGCCGGCCCGTTCCGCACCACTTGTTGAAGAGAACAAACGACTGCAGTTGGTGGAGAACGGAGTAGCGCCGCGTTAAACCCAGCCCTCCTGCCATGCTCCAGCGTCTGCAGCGAAAACACAATAAGTTGCCTGATCACTGTTGACATCCGCTCAGAGCGGGACGCCTGCTGCGCTACCATCGTCGGCGCCAACACTGACCTGTGACGCTGGCGCCTACAAAGTAGAGGCCATTCATTTTCGTCTGAAGCTGTTCTAATGTTTGTTCAGGTCAAAGTATTTCGGGGGAACGTGTTTTCCCTTTTTAAAATTCTGTTCTAAATTTGATTATATTCTTCTGTGCTAACGATCCAAATGTTTCAGCAGTTGCTAGTGAATAGTGCCTCTCAAGTTCGATTAGGACTTCTATCGACCCAGATTTTCTCCATAAATACTCTCTTTTCCAGAAGCTCCAGAAAAAACTTAACGAGCTCTCTCTGGCAGGCTTCTGTTCAGAAAAAAATCAAGCAATTCATATTAGAACGTTAGCGCAGTAAAGTCTGTATTTCACGGAGGCCAGGACCTCGAAGGATTCTACAGTAAAGAACATTGAGTCATTTTGAAAGAACTATGACAAGAAATATTTGCCAACTGCTGTCTGGAGGCACAGGGAGGGATGTGCAGATTTGTTTCGCATTTCGAAGATTTCAGGCAGACCGTTTTTGCAAAGGATCTCAGGAGGAAACTTACCAGGAAAGGATGGTTGGTCGAAGTGGCTATTTAAAATGAGATGTATACCGGATGATGCGTCTTTGGACATTGATTTCAAAACTGTCCTGCAACATATGCTGAACGATTCTCAGAGCAGAATTATGGCGGCTTGTTGAGCAGACCACTGCTCGAGATCACCAATGCCTCAGCAAGTATCTAAATGATGGGTGAGTTCATTGCACGCGTGCCTCAGTGGCTAGTGGGGAAGCGAGCGGCCACATGTGTGTAAGGTTAATGGTTCAGATACTTCTGTAATTTTTTCGTTTCGCATGTTCTCAAAAATGCTTCCTGTACATTCTAAAAGCACCTTTGCGGGGCTAGGAGACTTGTTTCCCCTACGGAAAACTTTATTCCTGAAGGAGTAGAGCCATTCTGGCACGCTCCTAAAGGACAAATCTGATTGTTGGTTTCGGCGGCATCATTCATTGCGCTTGTGTCGTCAAACTGATTCCAAATGGCATGGAAGCCAAAGATGGAAGTCGTGGTTGTGATCAGGACCGTCAATAAACAGCAAGGACTGAAATTCAGCGGAAAGCTCCGTTGCTCACAGATGAGTTTGGAAATCGGACGATAGTGCCAGCGACCTTGAGGAATTTGATGCCCATGGTTACCCCACTGTATCGAAAATAAGTCGAAATCTCAAATTTGGTTGAAAACTTGTCTCTAGGGCTAATTTGAGCCCCAGAACACGAATATCACAGTCGCTCGGCGTAAAAACGCTTGCCAAGGACGTTGCCGGTTCCTGCACACCCTGCACCCCAGAAGGCGACAAGATGTTTTCACGAAAATGACTGCAGTGTTGATTTCCGGGGCACCAGAGCACCTCTAATTTCAAATTTCGGCGAATTTGGGCGTTTTTATGTACCTTATGTATATGCTGGAAATGGATGTGGCGCGGTCAGAATTCCTGCGTAACTTTGTCCAGGGAATCTTTAGCAGATATGGAGGGCAGATTTGTAATCAGCGTCCAAGGGCCCATCGGGCAGTATACATCTCATTTCGAACGGCCACTTTGACCAACCATCCTTTCCTGGTAGTGGTGGGACAGAGGCCCATGACGACCCATCTCTCTTATCTGAAGCAGACCACGTCGTAATCCCCAGCGGGGAGGCGCATTTGGTTTGGGAAACTTTTTCTTGATAGATGATTTTTCCTGCTTCAAGTGCGCTATAAGAGGAGGGCGGGCACATCGGGGAATCCCCAACAGGGGGATCGTATTTGGGCTGAGAAACATTTATTCTGATAATTGATTTTTCTCGCTTCACGGATGTTGTAAAGGGGCGGGGGTCGTACTTGCTCATTGTTGGGGGAAGGAGGGACGTATTACTTCCTGGCCTTTCTAGGAGTGGTGGAATTAATGGTCGACTTCCCGTGATTTTCATACGTACTATATACCCCCTCCCACCCCTGCCCCGCTCGGCAACAAAAAATTTGGGGAAAAAGTAGGGAAGTTTTCGAGAAATTTTGGAAAAAAGTGGCAGGAAGTTGGGGAAAATCTGAGAATTGGTAGAAGGTGGGGGAGGGGGTCGTACGAACTCGAGTAAAATCCCCAACCAATGATGTGCCCTGCAGGAGGGTGGTATCTGGTCGTTTAAGGGAGAGTGGGGATCGCTTGAGAGAAACTTGCGATGTAGCTAAGAAATCTTTGAATTTTTCCAGTTTTCGCGGTTTTACCATTCCAGCTCCACGTGTGCTATGTACCGCCTCCCCCCCCCCACCTCCTCCACGGCAAAATTTTGGGGGAAAGTGTTCTTGGGGACTTCCTATTCCGAGGAAACTTAGAACAGGTAGGAAGTTGGGAAAATCTAGGAAGATGGGGAGGGGTAGGACGTGCCCTGATAAAGTAATAACTGTGTAGTGGATTCTGTAAAACGGCGTGCTGAGACTGTAATATCCATGTACCCTAATTTTTTGCTATTTATTGTCATAGATCGTACGAGGTGCACATCGTGTAGTAGCATGTGGCGCTGCTAACCGGGAGCCAGGTATTAAATCCAGGATCGAATTGTGCCTTGGTCGAGCAAGGATTCCATCTTTCCAGGGTCGCCTAGTTGACCCTCACTTTGGCCAGGAGGCCAAGTCGTATTAAGATATCGTAGTGGCTCTTAATGAAAGTAACGAGCGCGTGGCGCATCCTCAGGAAGGGTTCTGTCGAAACTGAATTATTCATTCTCTTCTGCCCGAACCCTTTTGACATAATAATTTTCCAGGTCTTTCTCCGGGTCAAAACCGAAACAAGATTCCTAGAAATCGCCAAAAGATGAGCTTAGCCAGGCAAAGTTAGTCCCTCTCTTCAAGAACGAGCTCAGAAAAACAGCGGCATCGATTCACAATCATACAGACATTCCAAAGCGCGTCACACTTCCACAATGGCTTGCCGATTGTCAATGTTCTTCTACTTTCACCGTTTCAGATGATTCAAGACCAACAAATCGTTCACCAAAAGGAGGGCGCCCTTGAACCGCTTACGGCAACAATTTACCCCAAAGATCGTGTCACGGCAACGCCACTTAATCCCCGCCGCTCCTGGCTGGCCATCTAATCGCTGCGCCAATTTCTTGGTCATGAAACTCATCCGGTTTTTTTACCGCGTCATATTTCCCTTTTACCTTCTCCAGTGGAATTGGACTAACGCTCTGTTGGACTGGAGCTCAACAAAAATTCTGCTTTAATCGAGCTAGTTCCAAATCATTCGGAGATTTTACACGCAATTGAATCTACAGCTGATACCATCGCAATCAGTCGGGGCGGATTCAGGGGGGGGGGGGTGGAGTGAGCCCACCCGCGACGTTTCCACCATTGATTGCTTTCTTGCTGAATTGGTTACTAACCGATCACTATTGGTAGAGCAAGGCTGCAGGAGGCGGGCTCACACGCCCGCAACTGATTGCGACGTTATCAACTACAGAGCAAGATATTTTAGCGGTTTTTTAGAATCTTTGGAAATTTCAGTCGAAAGTTTTCTTTTCTGATTTCAAGCTTATCATTACGAAACCTGTCTTCTTCTTTGCTACGCTTTCAATTCCCAGATATATGGAGTTTCGAACTCAGGGCACGTCATTGGTAGGGGACTTCCGTCGAGTCTGTACGACCCCCCCTCCTGGATCCCCCTCTTCGAGCTGTTGAGCGGAATATAGTACAAATGAAACAAAAAAAACCATGAGAAGTCAGGGAGTCAGC
The DNA here is from genome assembly GCA_036418165.1 of Cooperia oncophora. NCBI lineage: Eukaryota > Metazoa > Nematoda > Chromadorea > Rhabditida > Trichostrongylidae > Cooperia > Cooperia oncophora. The sequence continues at coordinate 31,861 of MU911964.1, forward strand.
GACCTCTTTAAGAAGGTCAGGGGAAATACGACCAGACCCCCCCCCACCCTCCCAACAAAGTAAGGATGCGCCCTCCCCCCCCCCTTTACAACGTCCCTGGAACAAGAAAATCAACTATCAAAAAAATTTCTCAGCTCAAATACGACCCCCCCCCCTGTTGAGGAATGCCCAGCTATGTGCCCTGTCCGTATTACCACTGAATGTCTTACCGTATGCAACCACGCCATTCTTCTAGCACAAGGGTTAAGAGGTGCAGCTGTTCCGTACCCATCGTCGGCTGACTGGCTCGCTAATCCAATACATTCTTAGCCAAGCAGGCTTTGCATCTCTCCTGCGTCCGTTAATTGGCACTACATACATATCTCTAGGTTTGGACGACATAGGCAACGTTGAAGGTTGAGCTTGTAATTCGACACCCTATGAACCCTTTTGGTCATCCACCCTTTACTTGTCTATCATGAATACCCTCCTAGCAAGCTGAACTGCCTAACTGCAGCATATTGGTCTTCTAACTCATAATCAGTAGTTAGTAATTCGTCAGTATTGTTTTTGCTCGTTTTCTACTGTGCATGCTACTGCTGAGTATATTAAATGATTAAATATCAATATGAAGGTAATAAATTATGCAGTTACACTGTAATGGTTCTCACGATCCCATTTATTACCTAGGTTAATTAGAGTGTTTTAGCTCTTGTGTATAGCAGCCATTTGAGGATATTAGTGAATGAGAACCGCTTTATTGCTTGCCCCAAAGTTCTAATTCGCGAAATGAAGGCTGAACTCCAGGTTCGAAGCCCTAGTCCATTTCTAGATCCACCATGCGATTTGCTTGACCCATCAGCTTCCTCTCCTCTCTAGCTCGTTTTTCATCTCTTTAGGCTTCCTCTTTCCTCTTCTCAGTTTCCTCTTTTCCTTCGTCAACGTGTCAGTGCTCACATAAGTGGTGCTGCGTTTCTCTAGTGCCATATTTTATTCCTTTTTTCGTCCTTCCGTTTATCTTGTCAATACTTTAGTCTCACATGGTTGCCCTCAAGAAACGCGCCCATGTGAAGCTTCAAAATAAACAATAATAACAACAGATATCAGTTAATGAATAAGTGAACAAATAAATCCCACGATAAAAGAAATAATGAATATCTTATGTGTCTCGTGCTCACTTCCTCTCCTTCATGAGAAGGGAGGACGTGGCTGCGAACGTCATTTAAACGCGGCAGTGGCTGCGCTTCTGTGGGGTATTGTCGTTTTGAGATAATAGTAATCATATCTTTGTCCAGCACAGGACAGGATGAAGGATGGGTAAAATCAACAATCACGAGAAAATTTCTCAGGCAAAATGGATCCCCCTCTCCCCCTCATCGACCAGATACAAGCCCTTCTCCAATGATGCTACACCCTGTGTGGAAGCTTCGCAAGTAGAAAGTGTGGTGTAAATCAGATCCGTAGCCTAACCCATCATTTTTTTGATCACTCTCTTTTTCGCAGAGGATGCTGTACGCTATGAAAGTGCAAAGTGACATTAACAATGGAATTGCTACTGTGCAGACTACCCTAATCAATAAACTAATAGACCGTAGATGAGGTATGTCAGCGCAGAGCACAAGTCGGGGGCTGAACATTAGCTCATTCAGGCACGCCTGACGATTTACTGTTCTGACACTACGTTTGAAAACTCTGTAGCGACATACAGGGGCCAAAAAAAATCACTTTTCTTCATTGACATTCGAGGCATTATAAGTTATACTTTATTGGATTCTGATCGGACATGTTTACCATCATATTCAGCAGCATATTAAATACTATTATGACACTCCGCCACAGCCTTCTGGACGAGCGCCACTGAGAGATTCTGCCACGCGACCGTAGTCGGTGCTTGAGTTCAGCGAGGTGGTTGATTTCTCCGCGGGGGTTCAGGCCAGGAGGCACAGGTGGAGATTCCGTCTTCTTCAGGTACTTAACGCCCTTCCCTTTGAAGTAGGCGGGAGTTTTTCCAGCGCCCTTCGATTCCACGTACTGTCACCCAATCCTGTAGCAGTAAAAAGTTCAAAGTTTACAAGAAGGTACGGGTGACGACATGTGAGGAGGATATTTTTCCGGAGTTGCTCGATGTAACCGCCAGCGCTCACCTTCAGGTTAGGGTCCACGAAGAAAATATCGCTCTTTCCATTCCAGGTACGTCCGGTACACTTCATCAACCCGCGCCTTGGCGACTGCGGTGAAGATGATGTCCTAGACCGTAGCGACGTCGTCGGAGCTGCTCGATGATGGAGGTCTTCCAAATCGAGAGTACTGGTCTCCAGGTAGCTATCCATGGGTGGCTCCATACTAGAAGTTTCGCAGCTGTTTGGAAGTGACATGAATTCCAAAGGTCTTCTTCAGTCAGGCTGCGACTGGAGATGACTTCATATTTTGGTGTACATGAAGGTGATGGACGAGAACCTGCTCCTGCTTATCTTGGGTAATTCCCGCCCTGGTCCTGGTACACGTATCCATGTCCTCTGTCTGTGCTGAAAACTTTGCTGATATGTGACTCGGTCGAAGTGACTTTTTTTGCCCCTCCCCCCCCCCTGTATACTCAAAATCCCTGAGCTGGGGTAGGCGTGTCTGCGCGGTTGGACTACGAGATGGCGGCTAAACCTTTCGTGAGATATTTTGATTTTATGAGAGTTCTAATCATGCTCTTTTCAAACACAGAACAAAATGACAGTTTTCTCGTATCTAACGAGTAAGTCACCTTATGCCATGTTCAAATGCCGTGCCCACTCCGTTCTAGGCATAAGGAGTATATAGTTTGTAACACTGCAATTTGTCGGGGGCGGCGAGCGCAGCGCGGCACGAGTTCGCTACCGGCTGCCTTGCTCTACCAATGATGATCGAGCAATGATCGATGTAGGAATGAACCAGCCACTGGTGGGAAGGCGCAGGTGGGAACGGCTTATAGCGACCCGACAGTGGCGGTGATATGAACTGTACATATCTGCACGCAAAACTTTCGGAAAATACGACCCCCCCGCAAGTTTCGTCCTCTGATACGCCCCCCCCCTTCCCCATCCTACCCAACTTCCCAGCTTTCCCCACCTTCTTACCACATTTTCCGGATATTTCCCAAAAACTTTCCTGTTTTTTGTCAAAGCTCCACTGTCAAGCGGGCGGGGGGGGGGCGTATAGCACATGTGAAAAGAGGAAAACCACGAAAAATCAACAGCCGTAAATTTTTCCCAACGCGGCCAAATTTGTCTCGAACGCTGACACAATCCCCCCTCTCTCAACGACAAGCGAATACGACCCCCCCCTCAGGAATTCTTCCAACGACACAGATAGGAAACAGGAAAAATTAATTCGAACAATTTTTCTCGGACCAAATACGACCCCACCCCCTCCCCGCTGGGGATTCCTTGGTGTACGACGTGGTCAATTATGAATTCACGATCAAGGAGAAATGAAAGCCCTGTGTGGGGAGAAAGGGGTCGCGGGTTGAGCGTAAGTGACTCCGCCCCTCCTCTTTTGCTGTTCACCGTTTTGTTTAGTTTCTCTTGCCCCTCTCGTCTAGTCTTCTGCAACCATAGTATCTTTCTCTCGCTCGGAAATTATTGCAACAAGGGGGGCCTTATTCAGTTCTCTATCAACAACTCCCTCTGCTTTTTCTTCAAGGCTAAGTCAGCAGATGCATTTTTTGCAACCACGATACATATGAATTACAGCTGCAAAATGTGTCTTCAAGTTTTCCCCTTGAGTGAAGAAATCTTGGACTGAGGGTGACGTCAAAACTTCCGCTCCATAGAGCCAAAAGTAGTCGATGAAAAATCTTGAATGTGCATGCATATGTGCCAGAGGAATGTCGCGGATAAATCACGCACGAGCTGACAATTCAGAAAGCTTTGCCCAGGGGTTTCACATTGATTGTGTCCGGTTGTTTTTCTGTGTATCCGATTCGTTGCCGGACATTCAGTGAGCTATCCCGACGATTAAATGAATGTCGTGAGCCTCAGCCTAGTACACAAACCCATTTGAAATTCGCTCCCACAACACTGAGGACAGGTGCAGCTCAACGACGACGTTACATTTGGCGCTGAAAAGGTTTCCGGTGTTTTTTTTCCCACCGAACACACGTGCTATTAACGTTTATGCATGGAAGGCTGCTAAAATTGTCCTCTGGTCACTTTCGAGGGATACCTCAGCTGGCGTTAAGCCCCTTTCACAGCCACCCTGGAATCCACTCGATCCTCCCTCCCACTATTAGGGCAAGGACGCAGAGAGTGAAGCTGTGCTCAGTTTGTTAAGCATGCATTTTCTTTTCCTCATTCTTTTCATGCTTTCCTCCTTTCACATGCAAAATATTACTGGATATCCCTCATCACCTAGGTGTTATTTTGACTAGTTCATTAGCGATGATAAATTCAAATGAATTTTTCAACAATCTTTTTCTCTTTGCAATCTCATTGAATTGAAATGTCGCGTCAATTGAAATGTGACATGACAGAAATGTAATTGGAGTTTTTATCGACATTGGCCGTTTGCTGAGGAGAGAAGCCTTCAAGGCCAAGGAGAGGAGGAAATTCAAAAGCGGGGGGAGCGCTTGGACCTCCTCCTCTCTCTCTCCTTCATCGATTCTCTTTAAGTAGATTACCCTCTGCAGACCACACATTACTTTTGGCCATGCACTGCTTCTCATCGTGATCCTTCTCCATAAGTACGTCGTATCCTATGTCAATCTATGAAATCGAGTTCTTTTTTACTTATGTAGTACTAGTCATAACTTCAAACAATCAACTCATTCATTACTTCTTGTTCTCGTAAAGATTCTTGCTATAACCTCACAATTCCTCACCTTTAATCTGACTGGCTCTTTGATTTGACTTTTTGATTTTGCCTCTAGTGATTCTGCCTAGGTCGGGGAGTGATGACTTCCATGGACTCATCTTTAATCTTGTTCATTTTGTATATTTTCGCGATATATTTATAGTGTATATCACCTTTCTTATAAACTCATTTGTTACGTTTCCCATGTTTCTTCACCCTTTGCCTTTGTCCTAACGCGTCTGGGCCGTAAATAAATGAATAAAAAATGCGAATTACGTTGGTCCTCATTAATTTTTCGTCAGCAGTAAAATAATAGGTCCTTTCCTTGGGGTCTAATAAGCAATTAGCTAAATAGATAACGGGCAGATAATTATATAACCAAGAGGTAGCTTTACCCTGCATGAAGCGCCTCACTCTAACGCGCTTATAGAGACGAAATCATCTAGGCAGATTTCGTGACTGGACGTTAAGTCCATTGATTGAAGTTCCACATCATGTGACGTAGTAGTAATGGAGTAATACAGTGGAGTAGGCAGTTCTTTGAAAATTTCTAAATTCTTCATATCCTTTGAATTTTCAAGATAAATTTTGTGGTTTCGCGTTGAACAACAAGGTCAAAAGTAGTACACGTGGGAAGAGAGGGCCAACTGATCACGTTGTGGTCTGAGCCTTTTCGAAACAAGGTGTCTGCCAGGGGCTAGGAAAATATGAAAGCTATATAGTCTTGCTCGCTTAGATGAAAAGGCGCTCCAATAAGGGCGCGGGGGGTAGGTTTAGCGCTGACCCGCTTCTTTCCTTTTTATTTCAGTAAGTAGCAAAACTGTATCGTATCGTTCGTATCAGTTTCCACCACCTATTGTCGCTTACCCGTCAACAACTGGTGGAGAACTGTTTGGCTGCGCGCCAAACCTAGCCTCATTGACACGCCCCTTCATCCACAGCGAACAAGGCTATATTTGATTAGTGTTACCTTTCACGGTCAACAGTTCTTTGTAGCAGAACTTTAGCTCGTTGTATCTTATAAGAATTTGTAGCCTCATTAGAGTTTTTATTGAAGAATTTATGTAATAAAGGATTAGATTGGTTACTTCCAGAAACTAGGTATTCCACGCTGGAGTCACGTAAACGATGTGCTTCTGAAATCCCTAAGCTTTCACAACTTCGTATCCCCCTAGTCTGAAGAAGCCGATGAAATTCATCGCTAATGCAGAGTAACGCGGCTTTCGCCCTTCGTTAATGGTCAATAGAGCAATCCTATCCATAGTAACTCTACGGCGCGCCCTTTGGGTAAGAGGGGGGAAGAGGGGGGGGGGCATTCTTGTGATGTCGTGTACTGTGGCAAGCTAGGCAAGAATTTTCAAGTAATAAGTAGTAATACGGTCCATTGTCTATGGAACGAAGGCCGTGATCTATGAAAAAAAGATACTAGTTTGGAAAAGAATTTTCCCTTTCAGTGGAAATAATGCAGTGCTTGTTAATTGTTAGCAAGAAGTATTTGAACGAGCAAAGAAAGAAAAGTTAATAAATTAGGTCAGTTGTTAGGCTCAGTTCGGCTTGGGGGGGGGGGAGCGCCCCGCGAGGCGTATGCAAATCTCTTTATGAGTATCTGAGAATTCCTGCAACTGAATTGGCCTACTTGTGGCATCTCGCAGCTCCCAGGAGGTGCTATCCTACTAGTTAACATGTACTAGCAAGAAGAATTAGTGAAAGTAATACCCCTCCAAGCCTAACGCGCCCATCACTGAAAAGTTATTGTTACTTCGTCTCATATGATCCGATATTACTACTCGTAAATATAAATTATACAAAAGAACACCGGCTTCTCGCCTATGCATAGGTTTGGGAATTCTGCTTGAATAAACAGTACTAAATGAGTGAAGCAAATATACATTACAATAAACTATATAAATATGCGCTGTATTCACTTTTTGGCGCAGTTTTTCGACGGGGGGGGGGGGCATTTTGCTTTCCATAGATTTGTCGACCATCTAGGAAGCCGTTTCTCGAGTTCACACGTTTTAGGATAGTGGCTAGACGATCTTGCTTCAGCTTCACAAGGGTTTACAAGTTTTACCAGGGTTAAATTTGTAAACCGGAACTAGGGAAGCAATGATAGTACAAAATGCCCCCCCGTCGACAAACAGTGCCCATTTTTTCCTTATGAAGCTATGAAAATAGCTCGTGGTGGATGTCTTTCCTAGTTGTTTTCCTTTGGTAACTTATACATCACTCTGCTTGCTGAATCTTCTCTTGAAAAGAGTGAACATTGCGATTCATTACATTTTCTAGTTTCAGTCTCAACCGGATTACAATCTTGTTTCATCCTTACTAATTTATACAAAATCTTAATTGGAAAGTTACTTCTTCCAGACGAAAAAATACACATGTACATGTCTAGTTCGACGTGAATGGGCACATTACGTATCTTCTGCCAGCGTAACCGCAGTTTTTTAATCGTTTCCAGTGACTTCCTCGTCTGTTAGGCGGATCACTTAACACTCCTGCGAACTCGCACGGAACTGGTATCTAATGATTTCCTTGTTTATACCATATTTCGCGCTTCTTCGTGAAAATGCCTGGAGCACATCTTAAGTACAGCATTCTTTAAGCTGTTAGAGGGACAGAAACGAAACGCTAGCATTTATACCCGGGGTCATTTCTAGAATGTGTTCAGGCTCTTCTCACATTAGCTGCAGAACAATGGAGGGCTGCCCGCGAAAAAGAAAAAAACTGTGTCTCGTCCAAAATTATGGGCTCCAATGTTCTGGAACGGAAGATTATTCCAGAGACAGTAGAAAGCAGACGATTGAGGGAGGGTACAGTTTCTATAGGCATCTCCGTGCTGTTGGCCCCTCCCTTTCCCCATCCTCGACATTGGTAGTTGACTGGAGACGAATAGTTGATTGGTGTCGACCTTTCCCCACTAGGTTCGACAGTTTTTCGGCGAAAACTGCAAAAATTTTCGGAAAGTTGGTGAAATTTGTTGGGACTTGAGAGATTGATTTCGGAATATGCTAAGTAGGATGGAGAGAAGGGGTTGGGGGAAGGGGGTCATACTGGTAAATGATTTCTGAGGTGGGATGGGGGGTGCGGAGTAGGCTGACACCATTCCATTTCGCGCATCCTGAGGCTGTACCCGGGTTGAGGATTCTGCAGTGCTCCCGTACAAGCGCCCATATATCTCTAGCTCTTGGCGTATTATTTAGCCTTAGACATATCTTCAACTTTATAGCAGTACCATCAGGCGTCGAGGATATTTTTTTGAAATGCGGTTCTTTCCCTTTATCCTCCCGTCTTATTCGATCCTCAGTATCCGACGAGCGAGGTTAGAGGGACTCCTGAAGACAAGTCAGCTATGGGAATATTTTTCATTGCGCTGAATATGGCGCGCCATCCGGGTTTCTCGACGTACACTTGGTCCTGATCCTTGTGATCAGTCGCACGAATGGGATGTCACTGAGAGGGGGCAACCAAATTTTCAATAGTCGGTTTACTTTTGGCCTACTAGTCGTTGCCGTATGCATGTTTTGGGCAGGGAGCTTCGACATTTTGAAGAGCTGCGCTGTGAATGTCTTATTCATACACTGCGTGGCCAAGGATGTACTTCAACCAGCTGCCGCCTAATTTGCCTACTACAACGCATCTCAGGAGAAAAAAAAGGTTCTCGGAAGTAGACTACATTTCAAGAAGTGCCTAGGAACAAATGCCAAAGAATACTCTTTGGCTTCTCTCCATTTCCTATTCTGAAAAATGCTATGATGCCTCATTAGACTTAACAATTAGGACTCCGAAGAACTCAGATGACCTAGAAGAACCGAAAAGTCGTTCGGGGAAGGCGAACATAAGCAATATGAAAAAATTATATGTAAGAATAGTGTTGTATTGCAACATTCGCAATTTCGCATACAGCCTTCCCTTTGCCAAAAAACGGTGTGGGCTTGTTTCTTCGCCATTTCCTCCTTTTCTTTCGGAGGGTTGGACGATATTCAGTACTGGAAGATACGAAGGCGATTGTGAGCACGGCAGTTCAAGCCGCTGGGTGAATTTTGTAAAAACACCCACCCTGCTCACTCCACCCCCCCCCGCCTCCCAAATCCCCTCATCTGGCACGATTTCCCTTCCCATCCCGCTTACCACCTCAGCGGTTTTTCAAAACTTCCAACCAATTACTTCGTAGTTATCCAAATTTGGATTTCGTCTCGGGACTTCCTTCAAAGGGGAACGCGTCCCCTTCCCCTACTTCTCAAATTGGCGAACAAATGCGGCAACCACACTACATACTGAAATTCTTCCAACGGTGCAGATGACGCGCCAAGCAACATAGATTGACTATAAAAAATTCCCCCGATACGACTCCCCACTGGGGATTTTCCAACGTACCACGTTCCCTGGTCCAAGGTTTTTTTTCCTTTTTCCGTCACTATCAAAGGAGCTATCGAATGTAGCAGCCACACGTTCGTTATGAACTTTTTTTTGAACCTCTGGAACTGAATGGAACCTCGAAAGCGGGAGGCACGATAAATCCCCATAAAGTGTCGGACTGAAGCGCCTGGTAAGACAGAATTCGGCGCCCCGAAGCAGGCGCTGCGCGGCGCCTTCCCCGAGGGAGGTACCTTTATAGCGCCCCATCAAGCTGCTACACGCCGGCCCGGACGCCTACTGTGCCCGCCCGCCCACAGATGTCTGACCGATGCTGATGCTCGTATCGCACAAAGTATATTATGAAGCGATGGAACTGATATGAAGCGGCTTCGGTGCTGCATGGGCATATGAGGGCAGAACTGCAGCCGTATCTACCGTAGCTTATATTGGCACGATGCCAATGGGAAACTCGTCCAAAATTGCCTTCTGAGTCGAGTGGCACAAATGCTTTTTCGCAGGTTTCTGACCGTTTCACTTTGCATTTTCGCCATTTTCCGCACTATGATGCACCCCTGCTAGCATTTTAGCCTGAGTAGCAAACTATCGTGCCTTATGCCTTCGAGAATTGAAACCGCATACATGTCTCCTAAGTAAGTGGGTACAGTGGAGTGGTTTCAAGTAAACGGATGCGTCCGAGGGGCACGAAGATCTGATGCCGCACAGGCGACTTCACTTGCAACGCTACATTCAGCGCGTCATCGCTATGTGGATTTCCTGGCCCTAGCCCAGAAACTTCCTGAATAAGGTAATTTAGCCGGGCTTCAGACAATATGTAACTGGTTATACAATTACTGTCAAGCAAATTTAATACATCGTGTCAAGAATGCAGAACTAGAAAGTTTCCTGTTTCAATTTTGTCGGCGGCGATTAAGGACTAGTGCATTTTGAATGTGACGCACTAATATTTATTTCCTCTCGTTTGCGTACTTTTTCTGTTTTTTTTTCCAACAAGGTCTCATCTGTCGCATTCGAATTCTTCTCATAAAAGAAAAATTGCCTCTGAAAATCTGGTTCACGCGACATGGAAATTTAGTACTTGCTCCAGTTTACGACCTCGTGCATACCAGCGTCAAATCAATGGCTAAACCTAAATGGGCACTGATATTACCAAGGACGTACCTGTTTATATGCGCGTAACGAATTCTTTCACATTTAAGTAGTAATCCGTACAAAACTTTTGGTGGTTATGGTAACGACAGATTTTGATTTTGCCTTGTGCTTTTCATATATTAATCGGAAGCGTTTCCTATTTTCATCAACTACCATAGTTAATTCAATGAATTGGATTTTTGAATACTGCTTTACTTAATCGTAAGTAAATGTGAAGATATTGTTCGAGTCTGCATCATCTAACAAGGGAGATCATTAAGGGCGTGGTGCGCTTTTGAAAATGGTTTCCTGCGCATCGTACGCCGCGCTCCAATAAGGTATGCAAGCAGCCACGCCCTACCTATTTGCCAGAAATTGAGTGCACCTGTTGTTTTATTCGTGATACTTACTGAGCTCACCGGAGGCCGTGGGTATATCTCTATCAAAGTTTCTGTAAGCTCTTTGGCCCCGCTCGTGACGAGCGAAAATCATAGTCGACTGATGCAGGTCTCCTTAATGACTGGTCAGAAGTGACGTGAGTACTTGGCGCCTTTTTGCCCCACTGACCGCGCATGTAGTGCACGCCTCATTAGCAATCTCTTCTACTCGTTTTTTGATCCATTCAATAGTCCTTCGTGTTGACTTACACTCTTTCGCTTAGTTATTTGTTGCCTCTCTACTGAAAGCATGCCTTGTTGCTGTGTTTTTCAAACTACTTTTTTTCACCACGAGAGTGCTGAGTTATGGGCAAAATTGAGTTGTGGGGTAAGAACGGCCCCTAGCGTAATGGATAAGGGAGCCGCCTGGTAAGGGGGAGATGCAGGTTCGAGTCCGGTCCAGTTATGGACCTTTGTTCACAAATCAGCACTCTTGTGATAGCTTGCGGAGCGCCCAATGCGGCCTTATACAACAGTTACCGGACTAAAACAGCTTCATACCTTTTTGTCTACCTGGGTAACCCAACAAGTGTATTGTTCCGCATATCTCATTTTGGAATTGATTGAAGCGCGTTCCTTGGTCACAAAGCAGATCGATAGATAAACGGGACATTTCACGTCACATGATCATGGTGAGGTGATAAATAACGAGTAAGTAGTTATCACACCGGAGAGCACACTCGATATCCCTGAGATGTGGTAGGCGTGGCTACGTACTTCAACTAAACTTGGTGGTGGCTGTGCTTGATGAGATATTTTCTTTTTGACACAGTTGTCGTCATGTCTCTTCACAATTTTTTCAAATGTCACGCCCATTTCGTTCAGGGATAAAGAGTGTATAACTGCAGTAAATGTATGTAGTTGAAGTATACGTCAGCCTGCTTAGACGATGGTGGTATTCCCACTCGCACATTGCGAGAGGAGGCTACTTCAAAGGCATACCGCCACTGCTGTGGTCACTAAGTCTCCAAAGCAGAAAATAGCAAAAAAAAATTCAAAAACGAAGAATGCGGTAAGAACCCCATGGCAGTCTCGCAGTACGAGTTGTCTAGATCTGTTCAGTTCATGCCAATAAAGCTATCTCCTGCCGCCTCTGGCTCACGTCATGCAATGCTAATACCATCTGACAGTAGAATAAAAAAGAAAAGTGTTGTGTAAAAGCTGAACTCACAACAGAAAATAGCCTAGCGGTTTTGGTAGGGGGGGGGGCTACTAGGGAGGCGCGGGGACTGAAAGGAGGCGTGGGAACTGAATCTTACGAGGCCCGCGGCGCCTTTGATAATTCCTGCTAGGCCAAAAGTTGAACAGTTTTTAAGATTGAGGGCTAGACTACTGTACAAGAAAGAACGCCTATAAGTTGCTTGAGCGCGGGGACTGTCTTTGGAATAACTAGGTTAGTCTCAATTTGTTTTCTCTCCATTAGCCTCTCTGTCCCCATTTCTCCAAACAGGGAGTCACGTGAAACAAGCGCTGAGGGGAAAAGCTGAAGAAATGCACTGTCCATTGGTTTCCAAGGAAACGTTTCTCAAAGTCTATTTCCCTCTTGGGCTAACGGATTCCTTTCATTCAGAGTCCTCTGAACAGCCATGAACAATATATTTCTAGGACATATCAATCCCATTTGTCGTGCGGAATCTCTCACAGAACAAATCCCACAGGAACTACTTATATGTCCTTAAAATTTCATGTGAATTTTAGAATGAAATTGGAAAATGTTTTATGGTTACATCAAGAAACGGAAGAGTGAGGGTTTGACATTTGTTAGTCTCAGAAATTGGCGTTGTCCACCAAGATGAAATTGGATATTTCCGGCCTCGACGAACATCCTGCTCAATTGCTCCTCTCACCCATCTTCCTCTGCTAAGTCTCACATCCAGTTTCATCTCACTATACCTATTTTGTAAGTAGTAGCTCAATATCCCTGTTTCATAAAAGTGTTTTCTCTTAATTTTTGGAAAAAGCGTCGGGAAATATTTTGCTAGTGATTAGCGATATTACAATGTTTATTTAACATATAGTCTAGTTCGCTACGCTGCTGGGTTTGGCGCGGTGCCAGCCCGATTTCTGACACGGTTTCTATCAACTGTTATCCATTGCCCCTTCAACAATTTGTGAATAAATAACTGGCTGACGTCCGCGAAACCCGCCCGCCTGACACGCCCCAGCCATTCGCAGCAAACAGGACTGTACTCAACATTACCGTGCCGCGCTGCATCACTATTGCATTATATTATACTACATGTACTATGTATTAACTATACTATACTGTGCTATACCATGCAGTACCTCTCTACACATGCTATATTATACTATGCTATTCTTGACCGTAATAGCATTGGTTTGCTACTATTACTTACATAACCATATTTGCTGTTATGCTACAATGCATACATACGCAGTTCGTTGCGGATGATGGGGCGTGTCAAGTGTGATGGGTATGGCACGGCGCCAAACCTTTTCCAGAAGCTCTTTAAAGGTGCAAGCGATAGAAGTGTAACATATCGTTCGCATCAGTCGTTTACTACCAACTACGGTCACCTACCTGCTTCAACAACTGGTGGACCAACCAGCCAAACCCAGCCGTACTGACACGAGTCAACCAACCAGCCAAACCCAGCCATACTGACACGCCCCATGATCCGTAGCGAGTAAGACTGTACGTGATACCAGAAGTAATATTTCAATCTATTATTACGAGTTACTATTACTATTTTCGAGTAGTACTGTCCTGAAGCCTCATTTTGATCTGGATGGTAATAAGAAAATGAGACTCCAAAATTCTAATGGAGAAGCTCAAAAGTTGACCGCGGATTTGTCCTTCGTAATTGGTTCAGGGTATATTATGTGAAGGTTTTTTTAGTATGTTGAAAAGTCACCCTTTTGAAGAAGAGAGTAGAAGGGGCTACGTGGATGTCGTATGGATAGGACCTAACGTCACATTCTTTACCTTAGTTGGATAGTTTGATATGGCCTTTCTAGCTTTAACTCACTGCTTACTTTCCCTTTATGAACCACAATAGAGGGATGGGCTAGAGCGACGCCTTCAGTGGTGCTTACTTCACTTCTTAATTGCAAAGAATCTGCGGACTTGATGCATTCCATTGAAGCGGACTTTTTGAATGGTACTTCCTTGGGCACTACAGCGCGCCTAGTAATTTATTGCGTCAGTCAAGAAGTCCATCTGAGAAATCCCGAAATATAGAAATGGAGCCGATTCAGGGTGAAATTTCACTCTAAGCCGGAGAGGAGGCTTCACTATTACAGCTCTATTAGGGCAATAGCCGGCGAACTGCTGGAAGTAATTTCATGCAAGTTGTGCTATGCCCTCAACTTTACCTCACAATTGGGTCCTACAGTAGCTTCTATTACAACGAAGGGGCGTGTCGTTATGAATAGCACCTGCTTTCTGGCGCTCTTTATCAGCTCTTATTAGCTGCAATCACATCCTATCATCCTAAGGTCATTTCTGAACTAGGGGAAAACTGTGCAATGTTTTGCTGACGCTCGTAGTTTTCCAGAGCTATTTGGTTAGGAATTACCCTCAGAGGATTGCCGAGAGTGTTGGCTCAGATGGAACTCAATCATTTAGAAGGTGCATCTGGTAAACAGCCGCGAGCCGCGCGCCACCTCCTTCAGCGGGATTAGTAGCATCGGACGCTGCATGGCTATAACTGATACGTTGTGGAAAAGTAAGCCAATGTTGGCTTAACTTTTCGACTGACTCCAACATTAGCTTAATTCGTAATTAAAGATAGAGAGAACAAATTGAGTCTGTGAAGGTACCAGTAGAATCCTTTGACACCAGGCCTGCCCGAGAACTAAGCTGGTTGGCCTGCGCTGACTAAGGTTTGGCTCGCTAATGTAAGTCCTTGGTCATTCAAAGTGGCAATCCGCTAATATACAGTGCGAAATTTACCGTTTCGGAAAACCAGGGCCTACAGTTAGACTTGTGACTGCTTGAGCGCAGCTTGTACTGAGCTAGAGTGCAACCTTATGAGGCCACCTTGTGAAGATTTGTAAACCTCTGCGACGTCTGCGCTTGTGACACTTTGCGACTTCTAAGAGTGTACAGCTGTTACCAGAATGAGACCTATTAGTTAACCTCGACTAACAAAAGGAACTAGTGAGAGTTCAAGGTGCTCCTTCTAAACCGAACAGTGCCCATACCAATCGAGGAGAGATCAAACTTACCACTTAGCTAATATCCAATTGAAAAAACTGGAATGTGTTTCCCTCAGTCTTCAAGCTTTCAAGCTTTTATCGACATTTCTCGCATCTTCCTCTCAGAATCACGAAATTGGCGCTCGACCACGGCGGCTTAATTGAGCCACTTCCGAAATCCATAGGCTTCATGAGTTCGCGTGCTGTCTGTTAATGTTATTGGCGTTTCTAATGGAAATCTTCTTGGGATGATCCATTAACGGGTCCCATATAGATGAGAGCGGCAACTTCTCTGAAGATAAAAAATGGTGCAACTGAGCCATTCTGGTCGAAAGATTTCACAGGTTTTCACAAGGTAGTCTCACCAAATTTTCGCCCACCAGTGTCCCCCCCCCAAACCGAACTGGGCCTCCCTTTTCTGTCGAGTACATGGTCCGATTCCCAGTCCCACTGGCTGTTCCACACTCTCTGCTCGACGGTTATGGGGGAGGGCGCCGCTATCGTCATGAGCCGAAAGGATGCCATCCGTAGAAATTGTCCTGTTCATCTGGGATTGAGATATCCCAGATCCTATATCTATGAATACACATTTCCATTCTATGTACGATATAAATGTAGTGTCACTCGCCTTCCACTTAGATCTTCCCAATTCTCATCCTTTTCTCTGGTGTCTCCTCCGCGCCACAGTGTCTTGCTTCTTCGAATACTCGTCCGATCTCGGAGTTTTTTCCAGAGTATCGTCGACTAATTTCCCCTAGTTTCGCTGTCAGGCTGGCATCTCCGATTTCCTATTTAGACTCGAGAACCCACAACCTGTGATTGCGGAACGTGCCTTTGTAAGTACCGGTCGAAGAATGCCAAGAAATGGCTTTCACCACCGTTATCTGTGTGGCTCTATACCTTATAATCGGTTGGGGATGGGAGGAGAGCAGTTGAAGGTCCTCACAGAAAAAGTCACAGTGCTATGTAATTTATATATTTAGAATGCATATGATATTCATGGGAGGAATCGATGCCTGCAGGTGCCCTAATTGGAGTTCGCTGTATGCTTCTCTCTCGCTCTCTCCTGCTCTCTATTCCCGTGTTAACCATTCAACTGCCCTCGTCACCTCTCGTCGCAGCAGAATTTACCTCAGCTGTCCCTTGCTTCGAACGCCCTTACCTCGCGACGAGACTCATTGTGAAAATTGGCTTGGAATGTCCCGGAATGGCCGTCGATATAAATGATTAATGCTCGTTGTCTGAGATGACTTATACATGAACTTCAAAATTTGCAGTAATTTTTTTTCAAAAAAATATTCTCAAACACCTGGACATCTAGTAAGCTCCAATATCTTTTTGGCACTTTTGGTACTATATTTTTCATTTGTATTATTTTTAATTAACCATGGAGATTACGCCCAACCCACTATATGAACTTATAGACATCGCGATCAGAGATATAGCGCATGCTCCAGTTCGTCCCCAGTTTCAGTGCAAAAGCAGATCCAACTCCGAGGAGGAAAACCTTTTTTGACAAGTACACTACCAGACATGCCCAGACACGTGGGCGAGCCAAAAAGCCTCTTCACGCTAAACGCAGCAATTAGGTGCGAATCGCTACTTGAGTGACGCCGCCAACTCGGCCACAACAAAGCGTCACCCGCACGAGTTGAGTAGCTGACCACGCCCTGACCTTTAAAAAACGAAACAATTCGCATCGAGCCTTAGCGCCATTCCCAGCCTTCGAAAATTATCACTATTTTTCCCAACTTCAGCAAGTCTGACTACTTCACTTGTACATATGGTCGCAGATTGTTACAAGTGCTGTGCGCAGTAGATTTTTGGGCGACGACACAGCATGAAACAATGGGACTCGAATTTTAGTAGTTCTTGTGAAAGTTCCACGGCGAAAATTTATTCCTTTTGCATCTTTTTGAGTCCCAAATTTTTTTTCTCATAACAAACGCAGTTTCTCGTTCTTTTCGCGTTCATTTGAGTGGATTTTCAATTTTCGACCGGACCGTTGGTCTCGTGACCCCGTCTTTGAAGGCAGTTCCCCCGCTCGGCCAGTTTGTAGGAGTCTTTCCCTGTTCAAGCACACACAGTCACTAAGCTTGTCTCTTTTCAGCCGCTTCACAATATGTAGGTAACAAAATCGCTGCGTCTCTCATAAGCGGCAGTTCTGACGCCTCCTTACATAGTTGTCCCGCCCATCAAAACTCAGTGCTCACTTTTTCACTTTTTCAAGTTCACTTTTTTACAGCGTGGTTCTTGTTTGCTAATATGGTACTAATATTGGATGACGCGAAGAAAAGACTAGTAAGTCAGAGGTGGGATGATATTGCTTTGCTGGTATAATAGAAATCGAGCAGATCTGGGCTCGTTCAGTGAGGCTGTCCAAGTAGTCCTTTGCTTGGGGTATACTTTCTATTATTTTTCTTCTTTTTTTTCTTCCCTGGAGAGTCACTTAGCGACTGTATGTTTATAACTGACCCCCGTTCTCCACAGTATGCAATTTTGGGATTCGTCTCTGATAATTATTGAGAAATGCGGCCGAATTTTCACCAAAGTTTTTCTTCGTGCTTTGATTCGGTCAAAATCAGGCTCCTAAGGGCCGTCTGATCCCCTGAAAATGGGGATTCATCCCTTGGATCGAAAATGCATTGGTGTCTCGACACAGGCTAGTTCACGCCGACACTTCTGGCTCAGGTGCCAGAAGTTTTTACGTCAAGGTAGATGAAAGTTGTATCTAGGGTTTAGGAGTCTCTCCATCCCAGGTACCAGAATTTTCACAAAATTCATCTTTTAGAAAGCCCATCAGAAAGACTAGCAAGGAGGGATGAGTGAGGCATGACGTTTTCTGAAAAACGAGTCATAATATTTGAGGTTTCATTGCCGCAATAATGGCGTACAGCTCGCTTTCAAGCTAATGGAGAACAGTGCAATTCGTGTCTAACTGCTTCCCCTACCAGTAGAAATGTGGGTTCTTATGATACTGGGACAAATTGTGTGGAACAAGTTGTTTCGAAACCTGTATAGGAAGGAATAACGTCATGAAATATAGGCCACACCTCTTGAAAATCCACTTTCGGAAATAGTTACAACAGTAAAAACGTTCCGCCCGAAGAACACATCCATGTTAGGCCTTGTGTAAACCTACCTCTAAGGTATTCGGACGCCAGACAGAAACTCTCCGTTTAGGGACTATCATCATGTTTTAGAATTTTTTTTTTGCAAAATACGACCCCCCCCCCTCCCCCTGATACATTCGCGGTTTTGTCCATGAAATGAAAAAAATAATCAGGAAATATTTTTATTGAGGGGAAAATACGATACTTTTCTCTTGCCACCGAATACGACCCCGCCGTGTTTCACAGAACGCATGGCGAGTCCGAGCTGCAGCCCATCCACGTAAAGCAATCAGTTCCTGGAGCAAATGCCGCTTGCGTGACGTCACTTGCAAGAACAGCGGATGACAACTAGGGAAAGGCAATTGCTCAGATACATCTGGACCAAATTAAGTACCAAATTAAGTTTGACTTTTTGCGGACTCTCAGTGTATAAGATGAATTCCTTCGTTCTTATCTTCCTTCCGTCCTTTTCAATTGAGATGTCGCATTCATGATGCAAGTCGAGCCTGCGTTTTCTTTCATGTGCCATTTCCTAATCTACAAAGCCATGGGACTCTCATTTCCTTCGAGAGCTCCAAAGTTTCAGTTACTTTGAAACTTCGCCTATAGGGTTTATTCGATATTTTGGTCATTACGATCCCCGGCTCTTGGAACTTTATGGCACTTTTCCAAGCTAAGCGCCTCGCCCTAAGCTTGTGGTTACACGCGTTAGGCCCCGTAGTCAAAGCACTTCTTTCCGTTGGAGAAAGGTTTTGCGAAATACGTCCCCCCCCCTCCTTCAAATTTTTCAAAACTGGTACGACTCCGCGCTTTTGCGCACCCCAGCCTACCTACCATCCACCTGAGTTTTTTCCAGAAAAACGAAAAAAACTCAACAACTAGAGGCAGCTTCTTAGAAGTAAATACGAACTCCTCCGTTCGCAGGCCAAATACACCCCACCCTCGGGATATCCAGCGTACGACGTGTTCTGTCAGTAATACCACTAATACCGCACGCTTTTTTTTAATACGACCACATTAACATGAACGCCAAGCGTAACCGTTGGGTTGGTGCAATCTAACGATTCGTCAGAGCGCGCTGAAAATGGTGGTCGTTCCGGGTATGCAGGGTGCATACCCTGTATACCATCATTTTGTGTATCGCTGGGTTATCACCCAACAATAAGAGGGTTGTGCTTATTCTGACACGTTTTTCACTTGCTGATTGACTGACTCATCCTATTCAGTAGTGTATATACCCTCAGTCAAGTGACTGGGTATTTTTACTGCATAAATATCTCTGATGGCTGATTAAAGTGCTCTTCTCCTGTCCCATTGACGGATTTTCGGAGAAGGCCGCACTGAAGAAAAAAATCCAAAATTCCCCGTGACGTGATGGTGTGCCCTAATGCTTCAGCGGCTTTTGTTTTGAAATTTTACAATCTAGTGACTATGGGTCCCACCAAGAAATGGTGCGAGTAAGAATAGGGAGTGCACATCTCAAATCTGAGCGAAACAGCGGTAGTGCAGGAAGTCTGGAGGCATAGTGCACTTGATAACAAATGCATTACAAAGCTTAGTAACCATAAACGCCAGCATGCTTCCAAACATTGTCACTTTGCCTTCCAACTTTTACCGTCGTCGTTAAGGCTGTGGTTACGCTTGCATCACTAAAAAGGGTGCCGCGCCCCTGAAAAGGCTTTGCTAGGCTCTTTTTTTGCCTGGCGCTAAAAAGGGGTTATGGGCAGGAAACAGTTGGGTTTTTTTCTATTTCATGGCGCAGATCACAGAAAACTAGTGCCATTGTGGAGGCCCACGGAAACTCCGGGGTCAGGATCCCAGAGACAGTGAAGGCGAATAAGGAAGTGACGCAGAATAAATAGAATTCATTTCATTGTTGAATTTCATTCCTTTGTAACTCTGTCATCTTTTTCCCCGTTGTATAACTGTTAGCCGCCTGTTCATACTCAAATGAAAAAAAGAATAAAAATCAAAGATGCACTGTTTCAGAATGAGGGAGTTACACTAGCCATGGCGCGGCTCGACTACGCACATGCACGGTGAGAGAATCTATTCATTCATGAATTTTAGCGAAAATCCATTTTATCGATTACTTTGCGGAACATTGAGTTTGTGAAGCGGTTATTATACTATGACATCGCTTTTCTATTGCTCCTCTTCTCGTTCTCTCATGCTCTGTATATACACTGAGAATTTTGGTTAAACTGTAACTAATATGCCTTCTACTGCTTTACTTTTTATTTTGTTTTCTTCCCATTCTAATTCATGCACACGATCCCTAAGATTTGTCACGACGTCTAAAGAACTCTGGTCCAGTGAGTCTTATAGAAGGCTCATTATTTGTATTTGAAGACTTCCCTAGAAGAATTAGTAACCGAGTTTTTCGTGCATAATTGTTGGCCTTCTCCGCGTGCACGTCTCATCGCGTTCGTTGTTCTAGAGCAGGTGCACACGTATTGTCGGGGAATTTTTGGATATTTTTAAAACAAGACCCTCCTCCCCCTCCCATCAAGTGTTGGAGCGCAGGGTATGGTAGTGTTGGGGAATCCCCAACAGCGGGGGAGTCGTATTTGGTCGCCAGGAGGGGGGTCGTATTTGGGCTGAGAAAAATTTATTTTGATAGTTGATTTTTCTCGCTTCATGGACGTTGTAAAGGGAGGGGGGGGGTCGTATTTGATCCTTTTTGGGAGTGTGGGGGGGGGTCGTATAGAGTCGACTAAAATCCCCAACCAGTGGTGTGCCCTGCCTCACAGTTCGTTCGATGGTCGCTTTTTTATCTGGGGGACTTTTTGAGAAAAGTATTAAAGATACGGAAAAGTGATAAGCAGTTGGGTGAATTTATGGAGGGGGGGGGGTACGTCGGCAGATTTTTTTCCTAACGACAGCACGTGCCCTGTTTCGATAGCGCGCTAAGTCATCACAATAATTCGCCGCGAGGAAGTCCTGCAAGACGTTCTAGCAGCCACGGACTGCAAAGATTTGTTCCTTTAGGCTGTGCGGCGCAGTTAGTCGACGGGGGGGGGGCATTTTGCTTCTCATTGTCAATCCGTCGCAGATACGCTTCGTCTTCTTGCTTCAGCGGAAATAAGCTCCTCCCATGACTCGCTGGCCCAACGCTCGGATCCAAGATCACAGCCTTACACATGTGCACTAATTGTTTCACGGGCGGCAGAATGTTTCGCCTTGGGAACCAAAACAATGTTCAGACCATTGCGTTGATTCAGAGCTGGCCCGAAAATGTTTTTGGAGCGTCAGCTCTGTCGAGCGATAACGTTGAATGGCAGCCACGAGAGCTACTGCTATACGAAGACCGCTGGTCTTAGTTTGAAAGGGCGTCAGTGGTGGTCTCTGGGTTATGGAGGGTACAAGCGAGTAAATTCGTAGAGAACGGAGAGATGGGAGAAAGGAATGGGGTAGAGGGAGCAGAAAGGCCCTTCAGGGTGGACGGTGGTATTTCGTGAACAGGGGCATACTCCCTATCCCGGAGATGGTAAAGAAGTAGCTGCGCACTTCACTTGAATGTGGCGTGGGATCCATTACTCGTGGGACATTTCTAAATGAGGTAATAATATAAAATGAATTCTTGAATTTTTTAGCAAGCTCCTCCCATCTTGGAGCACTCCGCCCACCGTAGGTACGTCGCTCTCCTTTCGCGCAACAATATTATTACAATTGTCCTAAAAATCGTCCCACCAAACGCAGCCACCGCCGCGTCCAAATGAAGTACGCAGTAACGCTCTTTCCATCACTGGCGAGTAAGTTGTGGAGAACGGAAATATTGGGGTAACGGGCACAGGTATTCTCCAGGGTGAACGATAAGAGAGGCACAACCCTACTGAGAAGCCTCAAAAGATTATGTAAAGGCTATCACAAGAATGTTGGGTTATAAGCAACAGCCTTTACCCTAGGCCATACTCGAGCACGTATCTACCGCTTTTGAGCGAATGCGCCATCCGTTACCCCCCCCCCCATCCCACCACCTAGGATTCCTTGTACCCTCTCACTCAATGGCTCTCATGCCTTAGCTTTACAGCCCTTGCACGCTTAACACATGGTGAACCGATTAGCAGAAATCGGCAGGGAAAGACAAGGGTGAAGGCTATCATGATTAATCACCTTCAACATCAAGCGTCACTCGGGTAACGTAGAGTTATTTCCTGTTCCACAAAACGAAGGATGTTAACAAGTTGTCTAGAATGTAAACTGCCAAGTTGCTTCAAGACGAATTACCCTTTTTCTTTCACTCAATCTTCCGTCCTGGTATAATGAAGTAGCCAGTCTCAAGGGTTGCTGTAAAACTCAACGAGTGCTCAGCCATCTAGTCTTTTTGATGGTAGAGCTGCAACGAGAGGCCTCGCTACTATGAAGCTTCTGGACCTGACTTTCGACTTACTTCGAGCTTTTCGATTCAGCGGAAAAAGGTAATTTCTTTCGATTGTTGACACTTCGCAGTTCCACGAATTCACATATGTCGCCCAATCGTGCCGTGTTAGCCCGCGTTCTCTCAAAGTCCTGCTTCTCATAAGTTGTCCTGCTTGTCAGCACTCAAATACTGATCAGGAAAGTACCTTTATCCCAAGTTTCTGATATGGAATTCAGTAGGCGCATCAGCTCTTCTGGGAAGTGAGGGTAAATAGAATTGAGTATGCGATGGGAAGGCCAAATTGATTCTGCCTTCAAGGGTACGTTCCCCGCGGGTGCAGTCACGTGAACCACTACGTCCTCATTGGTACTCGCATTCCCTCTCATCGTCTTGGGAGCGGGTTCCACCAATGCGCGCAGTAACTCCGCCCCTGCAATCAGCGTCAAATATGTCTTTGAACAGAAGTTCTCCAGAGCGGATCGCTGAACAGTGCTGCTTTTCTGGTCTCGCAATACTTGGGAACAACATTGAGGCTTAGCCGGGCAACAAAGCTTTTTCGGAGCTTTTCCGACGCTGCGTGCATGTGCACGCTCTTCAGTTTTTCATTGGCTTTTCAGTCGTCATGCAAAAGGATGACCAGAAAAGCTGATGAATACTTGCACGATGCAAGAGATCGAGTACCACCCATCCCCTTGGACTGGTTTCCCATTCTTCAAGGACCAGTTAGTTTCTGCTAGTTTGCTTAAATAAAGCACATGCTTTAAGCTACAGTCTGCGATTACCTGAGGGGATAATACCTTATGCCTACGTAATGAGCAGGTCCGCAGCTGCACAAAGTGTACGGCATGGTATTCAAAGGTACTTGGCACGATAAATCCCCAAGACGACTTGGATGAGTACGCTTGGCAGGACGTGATTCCGCGACCCTGGCGGGCGTTGCGTAGCGGCTTCTCCAAGGAAGGTGCCCTTATAAGGGCCCCATCAAGCCACAACATACCGACGCAAACGCCTGCCACGCGAGCCCGCCCACAAATGGACGACCGTTCCTGGCGCTCTAATCGATTCATTTGCTAAGCAAATTATGAAGCGAAGGGAGGTATGAAGCGACCGCGATGCTGCGTGCATATATGGGTACACAAATGCAGCTACTTTCGGTAGCGGTGATTGGCAAGATGCCTCTGGGAAACTCGTCCGAAATCGATTCTCAAGTCACTGAGAACGGAGGCTTTTTCTTCGCAGGATTTTGACCGTTTCACTCCATTCTTTCGCCACTTCCCCACTATAGCGCCCTACCAGCATTTTAGGCCGAAACCATCGTGCCAACTGCCTTCAAACGCATGCTTCGCGCTCATTTGGTATTTGGGCGCGTTCTTCAGACATGGTGGTCCTGCCCGCAAGCATAAAGGACGACTAGTTTCGATGAAAGCGCGACCCGCTTGCAGCGAGGCCACGGCTCCTCCTGCTGGCTACGACAACTCCCAACTTTCACTTCTAAAGGTATCCTGACGGTGCTGTTGCCTGTTGGTGTAGTCGCCTGCTTCTGCTACTAGCTTTTTTCCATTTCGAATGCTGACCGTGAGGTTATAAGGAGAGGGAGTTGGCAACAGCAAGTGCAAACTCGTTCGACCACGCTCCGTCTTCGTCTTGAGAGGGTTCTCATACTTTTTTGATGTGAAGTCTGTTGGGCACTTACAGTTGCGCAACTGTACCCTGCGCACTACGACTTGTAATTGCGATATGTGTCTTTAGGTTTACCTCCCTAACAACTGTGTGTGTAGGCCCTGTACGTTTTCAACTGACTTGTTATTCTGCAGAGAAATATGCTTTTGAAGATGTTGGGCGGAACATTAATCGTTGGAAGATTGCCTTGAAGTTCCTTTTGGCTTCTACTTTTGAGTGTATTATTTGAGGCGACTTTGAGTAGAGAAAAAATGATGCACGCAATTTTTGAGTAAGTGCGTCAAAGCTCATGAATTATAGCTTGAGCTACCGTGCTGTAGCCAAAAGTTCATGTGCCCACTAATCAATTCACGTACATACTCCGTCAGTAAAAGAAACTTTAGTGCAGTAACATTGATGTACTATCAGCATAAAAATAGAGGCGAATATTTCATGAATTACCTATGCTGAGGACGGTTGGTTAGCTGCATGCGATTCACTCGGTTTAGTAAGCTGTTACAACATGCGATTCACTATGTGCTGGAGACAGGTCACATCACTGCGATGAGAAATATATTCAAAATACGCCTCCCCCTCCTCTTCTCAACTTGCGTTAGCCGGAAGAAGCGGGCAGTCACCGAATAATTACCAAACGTAATAAAGTTTTGACATCATTAGTCAGAAGGGATTAAAAAGTATGAAGTGTTCGCCGTTGATCAGTCCCTTTTTGGGATGCGCCACGCGTTCTGTTTCATTCAAAATAATAGCGGCTGATAGGTATGGCCCGCACGATGGCTTAGGCGGCCAGCCAATGTACAAGACTGTGTTTTTATACTCACAGACGAATATGGTACCAATTTGCGTCCCTGGAAGGCAAAAGGGTTGGATGGCCTGGGCAGGGGTCGATCCGGGATTTCACCTTCAGACCGGGTGTGGTGAGCGTGCCGCGTGCCACTACACCAGAGCCGTCTTAGGAATAGATGTACAACAAATGCGGAGGTACGATCCCTGTCCCCTGTCCGTCGAAATCCCTATCGAGCTGGCCCTGCTAGAAGGCTGCCCTTCGTGTTCACTGACCTAAATTGTGGCCTTTTTTACTTGTTGGAAGGTGAGGGAAGCTCCGTGTCAAAGAGACCACGGAGTCATGGCTCAAAGAAAGCAGAATGCCACCCAGGTATTGCAAGTCGTTTTAAAATACAAGCTACCATACAACCAGTGATCTTTTGCACTCTTGCCACTTCTAAGCCATAAATCCCTATGTGAACTTCGCTTTGGAATGATTCAACATATAAATTTTCCGTATAGCAGAGCAGTCCGTTACCGTGATATCGCCGAAATTCCTCTCAAGCTCTCAATCATCCATCTACTCCTGTCTGTCGCTCGAAAAGAACACCGAGAACAACAACTTGAGAAACTCTAAAAAAGATGAAGAATATCATTTGAGATATCGACTTTACAGAGAAAAGAGTTGTAATCATGTCTTAACCAATAAGCTCCTGCCCTGAAAGTCCTAGTCTGAAAATTGGTAGGTTCAAGCTGTGAGAATGACCTAGTGCCTCAGAAACTCTTCAGATCTGTTGGCCGAAGCCAAGCAACTCCGCGCCAATACAGCCTGTGACTTATCACATTTTGCAGGCATTTCATTAAGTTAATGGATACCGTTGTACTAGTTTCGCGTCAGGAAGTTAACAGGAAAGGGCAGTAAGGCGCAGGGCTGCTTGATGATATGCTGTACACCGCAGAGGGCCTTTTCCTTGTGCGAGACAAACCAGTCTGTGTTGCCCTAGTGTAAAACATTTTTCGTTCTGAAGCGCTCGGGAATGGGCTGCAGGGTAATGGTACCGAGTGCTGTCTCCATACTTGCCCGCTATCCGTGATGTGCAGAACTTCCGTCGATACGGAGGTCCTGCAGTGAAACAGTGGTAGAGAACAAATAGAAGCGAGAGGACGCAGACAAGCAGCGGCGTGTGTCCGGCTGTGCGGAGCGCAGGGCACATCGTTGGTTGGGGAATCCCCAACAAGGGGGTCGTATTTGGCCGCCAGGAGAGGGGGGGGGTCGTAGTGAGTGCGGCAGCCAGTAACGACCAGCGCAAATTGTCAATGTGCTGAGTCCTGTACAACGAAACTTGCTTTGTAGAGAACTCGGATATGCAAAAAAATAGTAAAGAACTTTCATTCATCAAACTAATCCGAAATAACTGCAAATATTACTAAGTCGACATTATCTCGTAAGTCCGTGGGTGACTAAACAGTACAACTCAAACTCTGGCGCTGCCAATGAATGATATGGCGTGTCCGCGGTCGCGCTTGGCGCTGAGCCTGTTTTTTTCTCGACAAGCGACAGGACTACCATATCGTTCATATCAGACGTTTCCCAGCAGTTGGTCTCCTTTATCGGAGTCAGCGATTGGTGGAGCACGAATCTGGCAGCGTTGACAGGGACATGTTCCATCATACGCAACGGAAAACACTGATAACAAAGTGCACAGGCTGCCATGGACCTCCCTGAACCCTATAGACACATTTGCTCGCGTGGACAGACATTACGCACAAGTTGCACCATCCCATCACCTCTGCGCGGCCCTCAGATGTGCGCGGCGCATCCAAAGTCAGCGTGATCGGCGCTAAACGAACCATATCCTGCTCCTGCTCCACCACAGGATACGTTCTACATGCGTTCCTGGCTATTCGAAATACGCTCACTTGAAACGGTACACAGAAAACGGGTTTTTCGCTCAGCTGGGAGTGTTCCTCAAGAAATCCCCATAGCGAGATCTCATGAATCCGAGAGCTTCAGAAACAGTTCAAGAGGTTTTTAGAAAGAGAAAATCTTCAAACACTCGAAACCATTTTCAGATTTGTGAAATGTTGAGTTACAAAAAAAAATATATTGATTCAAACCTGTTCGGTTGAAACCACTCCCCAACGAATCCCTATGGCAGATTTCTCTGTGATTTTTGCGACGTTCATAAACGTTTTAGTACTTTTAGGAAGTGCAAACCTTCCACTACACGAGTACAGTCTCCTCTTCCCCACAGGCCCGCTTTGAGGAAGTTATGGTCCTTCAAAGACACCTAACTCAGCTGGAAATTCTCGCTCCATGGCTAAAATTGACGAATAATCTCCTGTCACAGCCGCAATTACATGCGCTTCTGCTACCGTACTCCAATAATCGGGGGTAACGCATTTTGACGGCGGTTTGTATAACTGTTACGTAGTGAGACAAGCCTAACTTTCTTTTTTCCTTGTCCTCAATCTTGGGAATAGAGCTTGTTAACACTGCGGTCGCTGATGGCCGCTCCCAGAGAGGGAGTTCACGTCGGGTTAACGAATGCTCATTGAATTTAATCGCGATATATCGTTATTATTACCATGTGTGTTTCAAAACGTCCATCGAAGAAGTTCATCATACGAGTTTCTCATAATACGATTGTACCGTTTTTTGTTTGCAATCTCTGTATTGTTCTATTTATGTCATGACTTCAAGTCGTCCATTTAGTATGGGCACCTTCATACAAGTAGAATTTCATAGTGGGGTTTCATAGTTTCATTTAAGGCGAAAAAAACCGAACGGCAAAAAAAGGGGGGGGGGGTCGTTACCGAAACCCAAAAAAAAAGGGTCGGGGTCGTACAGGCCTCGACCGAAATCCCCATCGAATGCTGTGCCCTGGCGGAGCGTCGGCGGTCCACGAGGACTGCACCTACGGTATCACTACCCTCTCGCCCGCTCCCGTGCACTTTTGAAGTTGCACGCTAGTGCATCTCCGGATCCATGCACTCCACACATCACTAAGGCCAGTATACACGAAGGTGGCTTGTCTTCGAGTGAACGGTCCTCAAGCGCATCCACCTGAGCATAAGAGACGACGCCCCATGGCTGTGTCTGCGTGTGAGTTTCAAAGGGATGGTACTGGACCTAACGTATAAGCCGCATCGCAGTAAAAGCTGTCCTTCCACCTATTACGCAATACATTCTGCTTGAAATGTGCGTTTTTACTTTAATGCCACCAATTAGATTTGATTGAATAGAGCCGATGGTCGTTACTTTTCATGTTTAACAGTAATCATTGTAGTCCCGTTTCTGATCCCTTCGACTACTTCGACACAGCTTATATACTTCTTCTTCTCTTAGTGGGTCTTATTGTTTCTAGTGACGAGCCCTCTTTTCATCTCTGAATGCGCAACCTCAGCTTGTGTTTCCCGGCTCGAATTTTTTTTCTTCACAATTTCAACATGCACGGAATTATACTAGTATTGAAGGTAGACTAGACAATCACTTAGGAGAAGGGTGTTGAGTGAGTCATTTCTTTTGAGATTCAAATGCCACTCAAGATGTGCCTTTGTTGCTGTTTCAAATACCGTGCTATAGGGGAATCGTCGTTCCTTCCAGTCATCCATCCATCTTTCGCTCGCGAAAGAAGGCCGGGAGCAACAAAGCAGTAAAAAAATCAAAATCAATCCAGCCAAATAGTCAATTTGGCGTCACACGGATCGATTTGATCAATCGACACTGAATGTGACGTGATGAAACAGTAAAATATAGTGTAACTACGTAAGTTTAGTAGAATTAAAGACAGCGATATTTGACAGAAACGTTGGCGCTAATAACCTAATACTTTGATGGGAGGGGGAGGAGGCATTTGGGACTTGCTATTAAAATGGTTTCCCCACAGCAGGACTCAGGGCTTTTGCTTATGCGTGGGAAGCTTCAGGGTTGCTGAACCAGATCGAAGGACTTCCCTTTTTTATGGGCGTTATTTCTAATTTTGCACGACGAGTCCTTCAAGTGTCCCTTTCGAGGTCGTTAGCCCCGACCTGTTTGTTTTTACAGTTACTGGTAAAGGAAATTGTGCCATAAGATGCACAGCTAAAGCTTCGATCAGAGGAAGGACAAGAACGAGATCGACTTGTCGCAGTCAGGGCAGCCTTTCCTGCCATTCGTTGCAGTTTGAGGTTGCCGTCAGTCTAGCCTAGTCTACTCATGGAAAGGCCGCCCTAGCTGCGATCGACGTCCCCTCACACGCCCTCTCCATTGCAAGGACAGTTACGTGCTATTATTCGATATTTCTTGTCTTGTGTGTAGTTTTCTCAGATTAAATCGTTGTGGGCGTTTTGGAATACTTAGTCAAGTGGAAGCGTTGACCTCTATAGTTCAGTGGCAAAAGGAGCTATCAGTACTACATATACTGTGTGTGGATCAGGTTCCACTCAGGCACGCCGTACCATCTGTCACTCGGGACTTTGCCTTTTGCAAAAGTGACCTACTTCCTGACATATAAGCCGCATCTGCGCATAAGCCGCCTTTCCATCTTAAACTCTGCCATAGTTTCGCACAAGAAAAACACGAAGTTCGCTTTTTGTAGCTGTCTTCAATATCCATGACCGATCTTCCTAGTCACCGAAGTAGCTTTGTCGGGTAGAAAGTGTCTGTTAAATAATCACGAGGATATCTGAAGGATTAACGCGTTGTCGCTTCTTCCATGTCACCGTGCAAGTGCGGCTTATATGCCAGGATAAGTTTGGACCGCCTACGATTCCGAGCTGGGGGGGGGAAGTGGGTGTTGCAGCGAATTTTCTCTCTGACCACACGCGCGGCTAAATTTCAGATCGGCTTCATTCCGGGCCTATCAACCCTTCCACCATTTCGAGACAGGTTGATGGTGTCAGACGCAAGGTGCGTCGTACGTGGGGATTCCCAGCGAAGGGGTCGTTACTGCTCGCTGAACGGTGAGGGGGAACTCGTACTTGCATTCAAGAAAAATGCTCTCGGTTGTTCACTTTTCTCGAACGTTTCTTTTCAAATGTAGCAAAATTCCCCCTTTACTCCCCACCTCCGCCCCCGCCGACACGGCAATTCTGGTGGGGAAAAGTAAAAGAATTTACGGGGAAATGTGCGGAAAATAGGAAGCTGGTAGGTAGGGTAAGGGATAGAGAAGGGAGTCGTACCGCAGAGGATACTTTGGGAGAAGTCGTATTGTGTAAAACTTTTCCTCAACGACAGGACCCCAGAGAAAAGGAACGCCATTTCGTACAGCAGTGACCGCTGGAAACGTAGGGCATGTGACGCGGCGCGGATCGGAGCGCAGCCAGGGCTGTCTCGTTCTAACAATGATGCAGTTCTGAGCCCGCTACGACTGGTGGGAAATCCGCCTTGGCAGCGCTCCAAGTAGTTCGCATCATTAGCTGGGGGTTTTGGTCGCGTCCTAGACCTCCCCCGCAGTTCCCTCCTCAGATGCTGTCGGCGAGCTGGGGGGGGGGGGTATATAGTACATGTAATAGAGAAACAGGAAAAACAGCGAAAACTCCACGACCGGAAAAAAATGTTCTCGATTCTCCCAACGCCACAAAAGCAAGTGCGACCCTCCTCCCTAACAGCACCAAACACGAGCTTCTCCCCCCTCCCCCACGTCCTTTTAAAGCGTCCGTAAAACAAGAAAAATCAACTATCTACATAACTACGACCTCCTGTTGGGGAATCCCCAACGATGATGTGCCCTGGCTCCAATCCTCGCACCCTTCATACGCCCTATCCTTGGCAGGGGTCACAGCTGTATATGGGCTGACCTCTGAAGTTTATGTTAAAGTCAAGTGGCATCACCCTTTTGATTGAGACTGGAGTGGAAGGAGCTCCCAAAAAATTGATAGATCGCTCTATGAGGCTGAAAATGCAGTTTTTCCTTTTTAGCTTTCTAGCAAACTTGTCTTACGGCTGACCCCATAAAAGAGGTATAGAACTGAAGTGTCTGTGAGGTTTTTATTTCTCGGGAAGTTTCACTAGGCAGGTCGTTATAGTGGTGAGTTTAGCAACGAGAATTTCTCGAGCAGTTGGCGTCGGTTGATAGCAATTTCAATGTCTGTTTTTCGGGATTCGATGAGAGAACGTTGAGTGGTAGTGTGGTGGTGCAGCAAAGCGTCAACGATGCGCGAGACACTGAGGAGTACAACTCGAACATTTATCGCTCATCATTGCCTCGTTGTCATCGCCCGGCTAGTTGGCTGGCTGGCCGCCGTCGTCACACCGTCATCGTCGTGTCGTAGACGTTGTCGAAGAGGTTTCCTCCTCCAGCTATGTTTTGGCCATCTGGCATGTGGGCGGCGGCTTGCACACTGCTGCGGACTTTGCCAATTGTTCCCTCTCACTTCCCTCACTCTCATCCCGCTTTCTATTGCGCCTCTTCAACATCACCGCTCTTCCCCTTCAATCGTCGTGTGTCGACTTTAATCCACATCTCTTATCAGTACTTTCATCAAATAACAAAGAATTCTTCGGGCTATCACCCTTTGTTCCCGCTCCTACAGTAATACCACCCGACGCTTTGAGGGCTAGAGACTTTCAAAACACCCTCGTACCCTCGCTCTTTGAATAGGTCACATCATTTTTTTTCCTTCTTACTTCGAGATTTTGGCGATTGCCCTCACAATGGTGATATCCTGCCCGTTTTGTTTGACATTTCGGGGTATTCAATGGCTATCCAATGCATCTCATTCACTCACTGAGACTCTATGCCGAAACTCATTTCCGCTCGGCTTTTCAGTGAGGGGATTACAGAGCGTCTTTGAGTGCTCTTCTTCAACAAATTGTCCTCAATAAGTTTCTCCTCCAAGAATTCCAGCCCTAATGATGTATGTAACGTGGATTGCTTCATTCCCACGGACATGATGGTCACTTTAAAATAACATTGCCGGCTTTTATTGACCAGGAAGAACGGGGCTTTCGCAGCTGCGCTAGCTTTAACAACTGTGTGGAAGTTGTTGTAGTTGTAAACTCTACTGCTATGTTGTTCTACAGAGATTTATTTCTGGATTTCAGAGCGGAAATGTCGGGTATTCCGCTCGGTGTGGGAGGGCCACCCCCTCCCGGTATGGATACGAAACGTGGACGGCTCGTCTGTATCAAAGTCAGAATGTTGGACGATAGTGTGGCCGTCTTTCATCTCGGGGTATGTTTTTTCTCTTTTTCCCCATTTCCATTTCCTTATTTCGGTTGTTCATCCTCGGCAATCAATAGTCATATCAGTTTATTTTTATGGTTTTGATTGTACAGCTTGATTTTTCTGTTCACCTCTCACGAAATAATGGGGTTTGGGGCGATCAATGGGCTGCCGACAGCAAAAGCTGTTTATACGCCACTGATCAGTCAGTCGCTACCCTGGATATCAGCTTACTATAGAGGGCGCTACTCGGACAAGCGGGCCACTTGGAACAGGCTTAAGACGTTGCACGAAAAATTCTTACGATCATCTGAAACGACCATTGATAATATTCCACTATTTTGAGCGTACTCGTAACTGATTATGCGTGACAATCACGTGAAAAGTTTTTCGATGTACCGGAAACGTTTTTTTTTCCAGCGCCTGAATCGCGGTGCATGGCACCCCCAAAATATTGCCTGAGCCCCTGAGTTGGCGCGAATGCACTGATTACCTAAAGGTTCACGTGCGTCAGGTGATCAAGTTTGGTTCTGAGTAGATCATGAACCTCCATTTGCATAAGAAACCCCGCCCACATTGGGCAGGGCATACGCCGAATCTCTAGAACGGTCAGCCCATTCAGCTGCGTTAGAGATGTTGTAGTACTGAACCTATTTCGTAAAATTACAGTCCTCATCACTGCGGGTGGGGCGTGTCAACCAGTATGAGTGTGCACACTGCTGAAGCCGTTCTCGGCCTTTTTGTTAAAACGCGTATGCGACAAAAAGTGGCAGAAAACGAGTAATACGGAGGATATAATACAGTAATGTCACTTGCCCGCTTCAGCAACTGGTGCAACGACTTTGGCCCCGCGCCAAACGCAGCTGCACTGAACCGCCCCGACAGTACGTAATGATGAGGACGTACGCGTGACTGTGACCAAACACCTAAGGATTCGCGCGGATCAAGTTTGGTATGGGTAGAAAATAGCTTTCACATGCGAACGCCAACTCGCCCGCATTGGGCGGGGCGTGCGTCAAACGATTAGTTGCGTTGAAGATATGACAGTACCAAACATTTCTAGAATTTCATATTTTTCTTATCATATCGCCCGAAATTAATTATCGTAATATTTACTTCATTAGTACATTTATATTTATTATAATTTTATTCAGTGCTTCTGAAGCTTAGAGAGCTTCCGATCTGATGACCTTTTGAAGCTTTTGGATACAATAACTGTAACTATCAATGCAGAAGTATTCTCAATATAGTAATAATGTATCATAAATAAATGTTTATATGAATGACAAATATTTGTGTTTGAAATCTTCTTTTCTGAGCATTGCACGTAATTGTGTACGATTTCCATCACATGCTTTTGAAGTGTTTCAAAGAAGAAAACCATATGTCCCTAATATTCTTCGAGTTTTACACTCCTCATCCCTGAGACTGAGTAGGCGTGGCATTTGGACATATATGTGGGTTACTCATGGGATATTTCAACTTAAGACAAAGACATGAGCACAATTGTGCTAAAATGAGAACATCTCGTCAAAAGTACAGTGCCTGCCACGTTTAGCTGAAGTTCGTGGCTACGCCCACCGCATCTCAGGGATGTCAAAGGGACGTGGGAAACGGAAGTTGGCTTCCTCTTTGCTCTCGACCTCATCACTACTTCTCATTTGTTCAATTTTTCGTCATAATCAATGAATTTGATTAATGATTTTTCTTTTTACAGCATAAAGCACTCGGTCAAACGTTACTCGACGAGGTAGCACGGCATTTGAATTTGCTTGAAAATGACTACTTCGGTTTGGAGTGCATTGATAACTCGGGATGCCATGTGAGTGAACACCACACACACACATTTCTATCGTCTTTACGTACACTTTTTTCCTCTCATTGATTCGATTTCGTCTACGACTGAAGCACTCTACGCCTACTGTCTTGTTCTCCCTCTCTCGCTCCCTCTTTCCCTCTCAACCTCGCGATTATTCCTTGTTCAAATTCGCTAGTCAATTTCCCCCCCCCCTCCTTTGGAATGTTGTTTATGTGAACAGTGCTTACGCGTTTGTGTTGAAATTAGTCGCCGACAACTATTCGCGGGATTGCCGAAACGCTCCTGAAGTGATGTGCAGCTATTTGAATTGAACGGGAGCTTTACTTTTACCACATTTTTGTCATAGTTTCAGTTTTTTTTCTGTAGGGAAGATGTAACTGAAAATTAGACAATTCGATTCTGAAGGTTGATGATCGAGAAACTGAGGAGCAGTAGGGATTCTAGAGACAGTATGAGGTGCGGGATCAATTTCAGCTTGAGTCCAGAAATTTACCCATAACTCAGCATTCTTGTAATGACTCTAGGAGAAACCTTTCGTGGTACAAGTAATCTTAAGAGCTATCACATGGTTTATTTACTTTTGAAGCCCTTTCCCTCTCGGCCGACACGACTTTTGTTTCTTTGCTTTTTTTTTCTTGGAGAAGCGGAGAGGGGTGAGTTACAGCCATAAAAGAAGGTGGAGCCGGTCTTTCTGTTTAAATACCTCTCCGTGCGAACCCATGCCCTTCCCAAGAGTGAAATCGCCATGCTGCAGGAAGGTGATCTTTTAGAGGGAAGTTGTGACTGGTTCTTCGAAAGTGGCCAGGGGACCTGGAAAGAATGCTGAATTCCTCTGCTAATGTAACATAAATAGATCGAACTCCACTTGCGCCAACTTGGCCCCTTTTTTACGTAGTCATTTGGTTTGTGCTAGTTTTGCATGGGAAGCAAAAAAGTTGGCTTGCACGTCGACCGCAATCCTCAGGCCATTTCCTCGACCAAGTTCAGGGTCCAATTGCTCCACAAATCTAACTGGAGACCGAATACTCCCCAGGGGGAGCGATCAATTTATCTCCTTTGCCCTTTCTATCAAGCAGGGCCGTTCAGGAAATAAAAGATACGGACCACAAAAATTGGCCTAAAAATACCTCGAGCTTAGAGTTTATAGATTTCTGGGCAGAGCATGCCGTGGTTGGAAGATCCTCAATAGATTCCGTATTTGAGAAGTTGGGCAGGGGTGTCAATTTTCTAAATGGCTTCGTATTAATTTACGCATGGGAGTTTCTCAGAATAACAGAGTTTCGTAGGGGGGGGGGGGGTAACGTCTCCATAAAATGGCGTATACTTGATCATAAACCCCTGCCCTTTTCGTTCTTTTGGAATAGGGAAGTAGAACTCTGGTCTGGTGGGTTTGTACCTGAGGAGGAGGAGAATGGGGTCGTGCTATGCGGCCAGCTTCCCGTATTGCCAGAAAGTGCCTTACCGGAGGAGTAAAGCGCGGAAGTGGAATAACAGCAAGGCAGGACCTTCGTGTCGAAAGTATTCACTGTGAAAAATACCTTGTGGTTCGAGTCCTTTGGCTGCAAGTGTTCGTTCTCAAACATCAGCGAATCTCTGAGAGAGGAAAAACCATGAATAGGGTCATAAATGCCGACGTTTCAGTGTTGGCTGGATGCGGACAAGCCGATTTTACGACAAATCAGCTCACATAGTACTGATGCAAAATTCTATTTTATTGTAAAATTCTATACACCTAATCCAATCGATCTTGAAGAAGAATATACGCGGTATGATACATTTTCTATTAGAAATCTCGTAGACAGAAACTTTATCGATGTTTTATGATCTACAGTAAATGACCCCTCTGATGAACTAGAATGATGGATACTTACTGGAAAATCAAAATACATCGTGATTATTATCTTAGGTAATTTTGCAGGTACTTATTAACGCTTCAAATTCGACGTGATTTGTCAATGGGCGAATTGCATTGTGCCGAAACAACAGCTGCCTTGTTAGCCGCATATCTTGTGCAGGTGTCTCATATGAGTCAATTACTTGTTATTACTTTCATGTAATCCAGTAACCATTAATTACTTCATTTTTCAGTCTGAATGTGGTGATTTCTCCGCTGAAGACTATCCAGATGCTACGTATCTCTCACATTCACGTTTCATTCCTCATCAAACCATTGAATTTCAACAAAAAGTCATGGAAAACCATAAAAACTTGATGTAAGTATTCAGAAAGGAATTTGAAGAATTTTCGCTCGAATTTCAAAATTCAACATTGAAGTTTTTGAGAGCTCTGTCTGGTACTCTACTAGTTAGCCGAGTATACACGCGCGGTACAGCATCATGATGTGTAAATGGTCTTGTCAGTAGGACCCCCCGTCAAAATTTCCTCTTTGGTACAGCCTCTCCTTTTTTTCTCTTCTACCTACCATTTTCCTTAGTTTTCTCATTTTCCTAACGTTTCCAAGCTCTCCAGGAATTCTTCCTGCTTTCCCAAAAAACGGCCGTCGAGGAGGGGAGGTCGCCACTAGTCAACTTCTGAAATCCTCAGTAAACAACAGCGGTCGAATAGCGGGTGTGCGGCACCACCGGCTCAGGAGGGGGGCACATATAGAGCAATTGGAACGGGAAACAGAGCAGTCCACAACAAATATGTTTCGCCTTCAGAAAAAAGCGTTCTCAGAAACAAGTACGATCCCTCCACTCTCCCCTGATATGACTCTCCCAACTACGCTGTCCCTCTGCTAGAGCACACCTTTTCGACCTTCTATGCGTTGTGCATTTCATTGTTATTGTTCATTTGAATTTGAATTTTTCACGAAATTTGGCGTCAAAGTGCGATTGATTGGCATGGCACCTGTCAGCAGCTACGCTTGTCCACAATCGAATGTGTCATCAAATGACGATTGACATGGGGTTTTGCTTGGGTCAGTTGTCGCAAGCGGAAATCTGGAAATGTTTAAATAATACTGGCCTAATGACTTTTTCC
Organism: Cooperia oncophora; assembly: GCA_036418165.1. Taxonomy (NCBI): domain Eukaryota; kingdom Metazoa; phylum Nematoda; class Chromadorea; order Rhabditida; family Trichostrongylidae; genus Cooperia; species Cooperia oncophora. The sequence continues at coordinate 68,634 of MU911964.1, forward strand.
GAAAAGATCCGCTGAATACTTCCTGAGTGCTATTTATAGCGCTCTGTGTTCTTATGAGGTCTTCACAGATGAGTGCGGATTGAGTGCAGTAGCTCAGCGCGCCGAGTAACTCATTGGATGGCTCACGCAGTAGGCCCGGAGGCTCTTGACACCCGTTCTCGGGACAAAACGTCCCTGAAGAGATGGAAGCCTGATTCAGTTCAAACAAACCTTCACGTGTCCTTGTTCTAGCGCTATTGGACACCAGAATTGTTTCCAACTGGAGTGAACTCCATTCACTACTACAAAGTCACGACAAACTTACAAACTCATTGTCAGTAAGTTCGTCCGGTGAAGTTTGCCCCCTTTTTAGGGGAGAATCCGATACTCTCCGCAAGAAGGAGCTAGCAGTTATAAAAGGGCCCAGTTATTAGTCAAATGCTTTGCCTTTCCTGAGGTCCGTATCTGGGCCTCACGTTTCGTACTACTATGCCATCCATAGTTATCACAATAGGGTGAGTTATGAGTAAAACGCTCCACCACGCCCAGTACTCAAATGTGGACCTCACGTTTGCCGTACTGGGGTACTAACCAGAGTGTTTCGTTTTGATAATAAAAATTTTTCGTAAGTTCATTGAGGGCTCCATGTAGGGGCAGAACTTCCTACAGAATTCCGATTTCGAGTCATAGTTTAGTAGATCATTTCCAGCTGTTCTGTCCTTTGTTTTCTTCGGAGAATTCGGAAAAAAAGCTTTCTGGAAGGAAGAGTTTCCTTCCGAAAAGCTTTTTGGGTACCGATTTTGTTTAATTTCTATGCATTGAACAAACCTTGAAGTTTATTACCATTTCCGGGATCTTCCCTGATTTTTTCAACCTACCCTTTCTTTTTCGCTATATGCTTTTGTGAAGTAAAAATTCTGCTTTTTTTTCTGAGTCCTACCGCGAGCAGAGCGTTTTGCTCAAAAATCACGATTTTTTTCCTTCGAAATTGGGTGTCAGTCGAGGTCCAGAGGGCGCAGGGTACACGCCCCCGATTACATTACTTTTTATACGTAGTTCTTGGGTTCACCAACGTTGAGATTTTAAACCATTGTGAGATGTTCCGGTTGACTAGCCCGTGACTGGAATGTGTTCGAATGGCGCCGCTGCGAATGAGCCCGCTGTCGTCCGAACGGAACAAAACTCACGTGGTTGTCCGGTGAGCAGAAAAAATATATGGCCGGGGTTCTCATTCAACATAATAGCAGTTGTTCCAGCATCGATTTTTGCGCGCTTTACGCTAAAGCCGACGATGATGTCGCATACGGAAAAAATTTCGAACGAGAAGAGGGGGAGTCGAGCGGCGTCCACTAGTTGGGCTATGTATAACGGAAGGGCGAGAGTGAGCCCGGTGACGAGTGCGACGGCTTTCGGAACATGAAATCCCACTTAGCAACTGAAATTTCCATCATCAAAATGCTCAGCTAGGAAGCCCTGAACAATGGGACCATCGAGCTAATTGCCTGCAGACTCTTGCTGTGGGCTCCCTAATTCCATTACGTGAATGAGATTAACGCATTTTCTTCTTTTCGTCGCCTCACTGTTGAGAACAAAAGGATGTAGCAGACAACAAGGTTTCTTAATGATAGGATACTTACAGCCTAAAATACTTTGTGCTGCTGGTTCAAGGGGTCTGGTATACATATAGGACGGCTATTTTGGCACTTTGCCACTGGAGTTTCCGATACGGTAGCCATTTCAGAGAATCTTTGTCTGCTAAATTGAGTGACGATATCTCCCAATGAAAAATGAGCTCCATTTCCTTAATGGACGTGGGTACTATAGGTCTCCCTTTTTAGGTGCTCAAGCTTCTATCATTCGAAATTTCGGGAGAGTGCATGAGATTGGCTTTTAGGGATTTTTTTTGATACTCCGATGCTACTTAGAGGCAGTTGACATGGTAAATGCCCCAAGACGAGTAGGATTGATGCGACTGGCAGGACGGAATTCCGCGACCCTGAGCAGGCGCTGCATAATGCCTTTTCCAAGGAAGGTGCCCTTATAAGGGTCCTATTAAGCCACAACATTCCGACCCAAACGCCCGTCATGCCCGCCCGCCCACAAATGGACGACCGTTCCTGACGCTCTAATCGATTCATTTGCTAAGCAAATAATGAAGCGAAGGGATATGAAGCGCCGTGATGCTGCATGGATATAGGAGTACACATATGCAACCGTATTCGGTGGCGGTTATTGGCAAGATGCCTACGTGGAACTCGCCCAAAATTGATTTTTATTATAGAAAACGGAGGCTCTCTCTTCGTAGGATTTTGACCGTTTCACTCCGTTCTTCCGCCATTTCCCCACTATATAGCGCCCTACTAGCATTTAAGGCCGAGCACAAAATCATTTGCCAACTGCCTTTAAGAGTGCATTCATAGGTTGCGGTCCGATGATATGAAGTCTAGAAAACAGATGCCGGTGTAATCCCTGTCTTTTCTACAAACACTGGCATGCTTCTGCGACAAAGTGTACGGAAACCATCTCGTACGGCTATGTAATGGCCCTACGAGATGGTACCGTAGCCGTCATGACTGCATGAAATGCACGGCGTGGTTGAGGTTCTCAAGGGGTATCCTACATGAGTCAATCGGGCAGGAGATAAATAGTACACTCAACATCACCGCAATTGTCGTGTCGCAATCTGTGGTTCTCAGCTGCGCGCTTTCACCATTGATTGTTTCCTTCCCAAATCGATCTTTACCGGATCGCCATTGGTAGAGCAAGGCTGCCGGACGCGGGCTCGAACCGCGCCGCTCACGCCACGTCCGACAGTCCGCAATGATGAGGACTGTATATGGCTTCTTTAGAATGATTTGCGAAAATAATGAAAATTTCTCGTCGGTATTTTTTTGTGAAATACTAGACTATGGGCTTCATTGGGGTCGCATTTCATGCAAGGGCTAGGGAACGTGGTCGTACTGAGTAACCATTTCCCTCCATCACCACCATGAGCTCTGCAATAATTGATATGACGTCGGAGAGATCTAAAGTTGTAGAAGGACACGACACTTGCATAATCTACTTTATATCTACAAATTTATTTTCAGAGGAATGAGCCCTGGTGAAAGTGATTTTGCAATGCTTGAAGTGGCACGTCGATGTGATTTCTACGGCATCAAATTACATCCGGCGAAGGTACATACTTTATAATGACCTATTTTTGTTCGAATGCTTATTTCATCCCCCCCCCCTCCCTATTTGAACCACCCCCTGTTTAGCTAAAAAAAACAGCAATGGCGCTGGTCGATTTTTAGAAAAGGGAGGGGGAGGGGAACGTTTGCACTGCCGCTAGTTCCTTTTATGAGTTCGTCCTGACAGATCTCACTCGGAGAGACCTCCCACTTTCTGAATGAGTCCTGGTTTAAGAAGGACCACTCCCCCCCCCCCACTTCCTTCGCGGTCAATTACGAGCCCTCTTCCTCTACACTCTTGGAAGCTGTGAAATGGTGCAACTAGTCACTAAGGTTAGAGGACCTTAGCTATTTTCACATGGTGAGTGTACGACCTTCGCTGACCCCTGCTTGGTGCATCTACCGAACCGCGCCGGGACAGATTTTTTTTCAGTGGATCTTTCGAGCATTGACGCAGGGGCAGACCTTTTTATATCTTTCCTAGGAACTTCTTCATAGTGTTTTCGGTTCCTCAAGAATAATCGAGAATTATAAAACAAAAGTGAAAGTGAACAAATTCTAGTTATTATTTTTTTCTTCATTCCTTCGTAGCTTTCTAGAAAGGATGTATTTCATATGAAGCAGTTTGTCAAGTACAGAGGTGCATAATTGCCTTCTTGAGCTTCCTCCCTTTTCAGAAGTGAGTCCATCAGCAAATGCACTACGTTTTTTCTACCCTTCACGAACATTTTACAAAGTGATAACCGCAATATCCCTTGAAAATGTAAAACCAGGCGCAGTTCGGCTTGGTGGGGGTCATTTTGGTGGTGCCTATCGATCATGCTAATGCTCCTTGGAAGACCAGCAAAGTCTTGTAAAGCTGTAATAAAGTTCTTATCCCGGTGAAATGCGGGAGTTAGCAAGAGTCACATAATGAGGAAACTAGCACATAAAAAAATTGCCCCTCTCCTCTCCATCCCCGCCCCCCTCCCCCACTCCCAGAAGATCAACGTTCAGGAGTATGATTCGGGGTCATACAATACACACTTCGGTAGTATTATCACTATTTTGGTTAAATGCATGGTCCGCGATAGGGAGCCTAGGTAATGGTTGTTGGGATGAGGAAGAGACTAGTTGATGAAAGGAAATTGCAAAAGGAAATGCCGAAAACATTCCTAATAGCGCTTCTCTAGCCTCGAGCATTTGTGCAAGCACAGCGCAAAAACACGTGTTGGGATCAGGTCATCTGGTTCCGTGTAATGTGTTCTGGGACCCTACAAAGAATGCAGGGTTCTACAGTCCCATTCTATGCTACGCGTCCGACACCATGATTTTTTTGCTGGAGGTTGCCCTGGAAGAGGAGTTTGGAGGCGGAGTCGCTGAAAAAAAGTGGTCACTGTAGCACCTTAGCACTTTGGAGAAAACGATTATCCATTGCAAAGCGCGCTGTACTTCCCGCACAATTTTCGCAGGTCATGCTCACTGAAAGAAGTTGCTGTAATTATCCTGCTCTATGGTAGAGCTTAAATAATTATTACGGAAAAAAACTGCTCTAGAGAAGCTAAAAAACCATTATACCCCTTCAAATTAGTTTACTGGAGAACAGGGTTACATAACTGATCTTCAGATTGGATTGATGGATAGTGGTAAGCTGTCTACGTGTCTACTTGTAAATTATCTGTTGTTTTCGATTTCTCATAGCTATTTTTCATGGTTGAGCATGTCGTACAGCAAGTTTTCTGAAATCTCGTGTGCGATGTGACGATTTGTAACAGCTGAATGATGAATGACCCCTTCGCATCTTCAACTATTACACCATCCATTAAAAACTCATAGGCATGACAAGAAATTGATGAAAGAGCGCAAGAATCAAAGGAAGCTAATGAGATGAATTTCCGAAAAATGTTGGGAAAATATTTGGAATCTTCAGGAAGAAAAGTGGTTTTCCTCGACGCTTACCATCTTAATTGTGTTCTGTTTCTAGGATATAGAAGGTACGGAGGCTCGATTAGCTGTGCTTCATTTGGGCATCAAGGTTTATCATCAGCTGCAATGTGTGTCAACCTTCTCTTGGGCCAAAATTCGTAAGCTCAGCTTCAAACGGAAGAAACTTCTAGTAAAACTCCATCCGGACAGCTATGTGAGTTCCTTTATCAACTATCATATTCATTGTAACAATTTTTTTTGCGTAGTTGTGCTTCTAATGTTCACCAGAACCGGTTGCGTGTTTTTCTACAGTAAAGCCGCATAACTGTCAATGGGTCATGTCCACTTGATTTTTTTGAGTTTGGCTGATTCGCCGCGCCCAGCACCAAGTGGTCCTTAAGAGGTTGACTGCTGAAGAAGGGTACGGCACCGTTGTGTGAAATACATGGGGGAAGTCTTTCAAGCCGCTGTGGAGGGGGGGGGGTCGTATTTGCCTTTGAGAGAAGTTTGCCGTGCTGAGATAGAATTTTTCCCGGTAGTTGACTTTTCGCGGTTTCTTCCGTTCCACATTGGCTATATTGCTATACACCTCCCTCTCTTCCCCCTCCTTCCACCCCCCCCCCCTCCGCTCGGCACTCGGCAGCAAAATTTCTGGGTGAAAGTAAGGGGATTTTCGGAAAATTCCGGAAAAAAGGTGTAGGCAGCTGGGAGCTTGTAGGAAAGTGTTAGGTAGTTGTTGGGAGGGGGAGGAGGGGGGTCGTACTGACACCACCATGTCACAATTCTGTATTCTGTGCTGAAAGGGGCAGTCTTGTTTGCTGCAGGCTATGGGAGGAGGCTGAGCTTGGCGCGGCCCAGCCCGTTCTTCACCATTTGTCAAAACAGGTGAACGACGACAGTTAGGAAAAAACGACCGGCGCCGCGCCAATTCCAGTCCCCCTAACACAGCCCAGCTTCCTTAGCGAAGGCTGTATCGCTCTGCTTGACGTTCCTTGAACGAACAACCCACAATCACTTATAATTAGCTTAGTCTTCATCTGAAAAGGAAGTGTGCTGTAGCGAACAACCCTGTATAAGTTTCACGAGCGAGGTAGCGGCGGAGAAGCACAAGGTCACTCAAGTGACTCCGCCCACAGTGATAGATGTCCTGTCTGTGCTCTCCTTCGTTGCGTGCTCTCTCGCTGTTTTCTCTCTCCTGATGTGCATTGACTTCTTTCGCGAGACGAATAGGGCTCTATTTGAAGCCTCCTCGACGGTTCCCTATGCTTTTTTCCTGGGAAGCAAGTCAGTCAGCAATAAAAATCTGTTCCTCAACGCCACCCCCGAGCTTTTCGCTTTCTCATCGCGAAGTCTGCCTTGAAGTCCTATTGTTGATTGACTTGTATTGCTTGAAGTTCCTTAAGTCCTTTGAAATGCCATCTGCTCCTCCTAATTTTTTCTGGTTTACCGTCAAGTATTCAACTGTTTCTGCACATGAACTATTCTGTAAACCTCTGCTACTCCTTAGAACTATGGAGTGTGCGGTAGCCGAGAAACTCCGATACTAGCGCCATAGAAGTGCGATAGTAGTGGGTACATAAAGCTGCTGTGATAGGACCATAATTTATGGACCATTTTCATATTTTATATTGGGTTCAAAAATTTTCTGCATACTCAGTTGTTATCGTCTCCTATAACTCTTTGTGAGCAGCTACCATTAAACATGCATGTTTCGTTAGAAACACCTGTTGCTAATGAGTTCCGTTACCACTAAAAAGAATTGATTGTGTTTACTCAGTTCTGATCTCTGGTTCTTGAGCTAACAGGAACAGTTGCGGAGAGAATTGACAATAATCAGTGCTCATCGCAAGGTATTACTACCTGTCACTCGCTGTTCACGTGCACACGCATTATCCACTTTACTGAAAATTCTACTTGCTCGGGGAGGGAGGGGGAAGGGGGGGGGGGTGGGAGAGTGCCAGTGCCACCTGCTTCTAACGCTTTTCACCAGCCCTTTTTACAGACTTTCATTTCCTTTCATGCACCATAAATGTTTCCGCCCCATCATTCCCATCATCTGTGCCACACACTTACATAGTCGTTTTCCCAGCAAACACTGGGCGTGTCAAGGAAGAGGGGGACTGCTTTCGGCGCCGCGCGAGCGCGTTTATCACTAATTGTTGTTGCTTGCTCTACAACAATTGCTGCAAAGCGGGCTGATGTTGCGACAAACTCAGCGTTAAGCTAAAATGGCTACATTAAGGTTACGTGACCAGTAAAACTTTGGGAGTCCTGTCGCGATGAGCCACAGAGCAGGGCAGTAAGGACTGCGACTGCCGAGGCATCGTGAGGTATAAAAAACATGTCGCAAGCCAGGAAAGGAGTTTTTTGAAGGGAGAGGACACAATGGATGAGCCACTCAGTATGCGTGAAAAGTTAGAATGGGAAAGGTCTGAATGGTCACAGAGGGCCACTCAGGGTCAAGAGGGCGCACAGAAAAACAGAAAGTTAGCGCTATTCCAGTTGAGTTTTAGTTGTCCGTAGACCCTGCTTAATACCCCTCTCCCTATTTGCTCGCGCTATAAATTTCGCGTCAAACGAGCGCACACAAAGATGTGCATGCAGAGCCAAACTTACCATGATATGAGATCATTCTGATGAGGGATAATCGTATATTTAGCTTCTATAAAGCCAGGATGTTCTATGGCATGATTTGCAAACTGGGTCTCCTACGTTGGGGAATATCCAGCGAGCGGGAGTCGTATTTGGCCTGAAAAAATTTTTTTAGATTATCCATTTTACCTACTTCACAGGCGCTATTCACAGTGATGAGGAACCTTCAATAAGGGTAGTACACTTCTAGAGAGAAATTCGCCGCATGCGAGAAAAATTTTTCGGCTGTTGATTTCTTTTTTCGAGGTTTTCCTCCGTTTCGTTGCATCCCCCGCTCCCCTCCCCCCCCCCGCTCACCGCAAACTTCCGAGGAGAAAGGGAAATATTCCCGAAATTGGAACTCGCAGCAAGAAAGTAGGATCTTGGGAAAATCTACGAAAAGCTGGGAAATGGTGGTCAGGATGGTGGGGGGGGGGAAGCCTCTCCCCCAGAAATTTTCCTAAGCGGCTAAGATGCACCATGTTTGCGAAAAAAAACCGATTCACTTGTTAATTTCATTACCACTCGTTTTTGAAATAGCTGAATTACAGACTTACTTGTCTAATTGCACTACTTTCAGCAGTACTACAAAGAAACGATTCAATTCATTTTCGACTCTCGAAACGAATGTAAATCGTTCTGGAAGAAATGCGTCGAACATCACGCGTTTTTTCGTTGTTCAGCTGCTGACAATACTCGAAAGGATAGCCGATTATTCAGCAAGGGATCATCCTTCAGGTATAAAAATTACCGATATTTTAGCAACTTTCGCTCACAATATCTGACAAAGGTTCTTGAGGGCAATCGCCACAAGAATTTAATTCTGTAAAATAAGTGCGAAAATTGAATCAGAATTGTTAGCAGACGGAGCTTGCGCCTCGCCAGCCCAGCCTCTCTGACACGCCCCAGCATCTGTAGCGAACAAGACTACCCTCAGTTCTCCAAAGCTATAGAGGGCAGTCACATCGCGTCATTATCATCTTTTCCATAATACCATCGATTTCCTTGTTGCTTTGGGCACGAAAACTTCTTAGCAATTTTTGAATCTTTCTGTGCGAATCTCAAATTACCAAGGCAATGTGGGAGTCTCCCAGATGGAGAGGTGCGATGTCGCCACACAATCGTCTTTCTTCCTTATTGAATTTCTTCCATCCATTTTCCTACTTTGTTCTCTCAGTCTTTTCGAAATTGGCAATGTCCTAATGAAGCACTCCGAAATGAAAGTCTTAAAGAGAAGCGTCTAAGTTCACTAGAATATACCCAATATTTTGATTTTAAGGTATCATGGACGAACTCAAAAGCAGCTAATCGATTACGTTCGAGAGCATCACAAACGTAGAGAGCCCTTTACAAGGTACTTTTATTTTATCACCCATCATTGCCGTCCTCTCAAGAATGATATTCATTATAGCTTCCAAAATTTCCCTCAGGTTCCACCAGGATTATTGTTCCTAAAGTTCACAAGTTCAATATGGACATGGCCTAGATCTGCACCAACACCAAAATGGCCAGATCTGGGTCTTCCTTAGGGTGTGAACGTTGTCCGTTTGAAAAGAGCGCTTCTTTTGGAAAGATAGACTGGGCATGACATCTTTGGGGCCTCGTGGAGCAGGGTCATATTCGGTCGCTGGGAGGGAGGCCGTATTGAGCCTTGAGAACTTCTATGACGTTTGATTTTCACCGTTTTCGACAACCAATGCATGTCTTCCTTTGTCAGCTCTATAGCCATTTTCTAATTCTCATATTTAAAATTTGATCGGAGCCCCCAACCCCGCCACCGTTCCCCTGTGGCGGCAGTTTCTTAGGATGTTTTTGCTTAGTGGTCGTATAGAAGGGGCAAATATGGGGGGGGATCTCCCCGGTGCGTCGGATATTCTCCTTTCCGACACGCCCCATCTTCCGCAGGAAACAGGATGGTACATTATCGACATGGGTCAGATGGCACTGAATTTGGGCGACAAGCATATTTCCTTATTTATGTGCCTCTAGTTACCATCTTCCCACACTTTCCTGAAAATGTACCGTCCGGTGTGGGAGATGGGGAGGGGATGGTGGGCAATCTCGTTCAACTATCAGAAATAGTAGTTTTACACACCGTTGATCAGAGGGAGAGGGCGCACGATTAATAACGATCGAGAAACCCCTTTACGATCACTGTGGCCTGGGTCTTTGGAGAATCATCCGGGTATGTGACAAGAGAATCGTAATTCACCGTTCTGGTGGGCATCGCGTGCGACGTCGCGCCCGCAAATGACGATGGTTCCGCAGTAGATGGCGACAACAGTCAATTTGGAACCAAAAATAGTCATGAATATCTACAATGACGAGGTCTACATGAAGTCGGGTGTTTCAGTCGACAGGTTAACACCATTTAATGAAAGGCCGCGCATATCGCCGCGCGCAGCGGAGCGGCAAATTACGATTCTCTTGCCCGTCTCCCGAATCATTCCCTGATAATTCTTTCGGCTGAAACAGTCAACCATCTGTGCTCTGCCCATATACGCAACATTCTCCTGAGAGCGATTCAATCAAGGAGAGATATTTATCGCCCTCAGTTGTGGGGAACTCCGCCTAATTCCCCGCGAGTACATGATGGTGTGGCATGTTTTTAAGCATTTGCGGTGAATTTTCCAGTTTCAGGCCTCTGCGATCAGCTGTTTCACCGCGTTGCGGTCCACCATTTGCCGTCTATTCGATGGTATCCGATCGAAAGAAGAACGGCGGTGCTCATGTCTCCTTACCTCATCTACCAAATCAGGCGCACACAGTCGATAATGCAGGTACATTAGATGCGCGAGGACATCGTCATGAAAACGAATGTGCTGAGCGCCAGAAGCATCGTGCTCGGCAAAAAATTCCTGCCAAAGAACCGCCGCCGCTTGACAAAGAGAATGTATCGCTATCGCTACCAAATGTGCTTAGTGATGATTTACAAGTTGTTTGTAGAGAGTTAGAAGTTGAAAATACTGATCCACCAAAATCATTGTCTGGTGATAATTTTAATACAATGCGACCAGATTATGATAATATTAGTGAAGATTCGTATCGATTATCCGATCATGAACGATCGACAAAATCAGATGTCGGTGTACCATCACGACAAGCACACAGTACAAATTTTGCAACAAAACGTGTAGGTAGTAATGTAGTTGTAAAACGTGTGATCTCACAATCTAAATCAACACCACATTCAACGGATGAAGAAGACTCGTCAAGTAACGCTCCTACGACGTCATCTACCAGTCGACGTCATCTGAAGGAATATCCGTTCAATTCAACAAATTTTGTCCCAATCGAAATTGATGGTCCCAATGTGGACATCTCTGTTCGAAGGACTACGGGACCAATTTATACGTCAACAGGAGCGTTACTGTTAAAGCCGAAAGTGATTTCTGTTCATGAAAGCGACTACTCCACTGTAAAAGTTGTTCCTGATCCTACCACTTCCGGCCCATCCGGCTCTACTATCCCACCGCCACCTGCAAATCCTCCAAAAGTAGAGGTTCAAACGAAAGTCGAATACGGCGCAAAGCGACCACTACCAGGAAAGATCATCACCAAGGAAAATATGGTAATCACCCCCAATGGCGTCAAGGAACGTGGTCCAAAACCAGCTGTAATGCCCAAACCTGTGAAAGTCGTACCTCCACAGCACGCCGTTCCTCCCACGACTACACCCGAAGATCATCCAGTTGTACATCTGATGGAACAGCCTCAATCGGCAACATCTTCAAGAGATGAGCCAGACTTGGAGCCGAAATCTGAGCCTATCACGAAAGCTCCTCCTACTCGCCCAAAGCTGATTTCGGTGAAAAGTGAGGACAGCCCGAACGTGGAGAAATGCCACTTGTTCAACAGTGAAATCCCTTATACCTTGACGCTACGGAAGGTTGACAGTGCGGAATCTTTGTCATTCCCCACTTTCAAAGATCGAAACCGGGATTTCGACACGAGCTCGCTCAGGAGGCTCTCCAAGAGTCCTGATCAGTTCAAACGACGAAAATCGCTTGACTTGGTCCCACGAAAGCGTTTGCCGTCGCCAAGGAACTTTTCCTCACAGGATCATTCCATTTCGCCTACCACTCCCGAGGGAAACGTCCTCGATTATGTGTTGAAACATCGTTCCCAAAGCCATGAGCGAACAGAGAAAAGAGGAAAACGTGGCGATGCTCGGCGACAAACCCAACCCGTACGATTCGACTTACCGCCGAGTCCTTGTTCGCCAACCGTCAGTGGAAGCACACCCTTTATCAGTTGCCTCAACGATGACGTCGTCGACGACAGCGTGTCTGAATCGAGAAGTCTGCACGATGAAATGGAAAAGCTTGAAAGTGTACCCAGTGCAAGCTCCATGGACCAGAAAGACGACTCAGAAGGAAGTGAATCCTTACCTCCTCCCCCACCAGAAGCTGTAATTCCACGACCACCTCCCCCACCACCTCCGCCGAAACCGAAAGCTGTCTCGGATCAAGTAGCTGAGATGAAGACGTCAGTGATCATGACGTCTGTTGTCAAAACGCCATCTACAGAAACTTCGTCAAGTGCGCAGCCAAAGTCGGATGAGCAAAATACGCCTTTTATCGACGAATCGCCAAAAGGCTCCGATGAAATGTTGCCGGTTTCTCGTCGAACTGAAACGGGATTACTCTGGACAGACTTCTAGAGATTTATCTATATTAAAGGTGATTCATGACATTTTTTGTACAATGTTTATGTGTTTCACATTTGCCTGAGTTATTTTCTGTACATTGTATATTGCTTTCGCTTCGGATAGCAGCTAATATATATGAGCGCATTCGGTCTGAGCGCCTGTTGAGAAGTAAGGGTGATTGTGTGCGACTCGTGCGAAAGGTCACTGTCATTGGTGGTTCTCTCAACCAGCCAATCACAGCTGTCTCTTGCACCTAACGATGAAAATTGTTAACAGGACTCGTACTGAATGCGTGTGTAGCTAGTCAAGCCTCACTTACGTTGCACTCCTTTAGTAGCACTGTGAAAGTTATCGCTGACAGAAGAACGCCAAGACATTCTTTCGCTTCTTGTGTGTCAAGTGACCTGCCTCAGCTACTGCCAAATAATATGAGCGTTACTACGCGATGTACGTAGTAAACTATATAGGCTTCTGTGGTACGTACTACCAAGCTGAGGCATTTCGTTTGAAGCGTGCAACTTTTATTTTCAAGCCGTTTTCCTTTCCAGCACAATAAGCCTAAGTTTCGTTAGTGTTTTTTTTGCTAGTAGCACTGGCTAGTAGTAGTCGTAGTGATGTGGTCATAGTAGTACTGGTAGCAGTACAGCAGTAATTCTAATCTACACTTCATCATCATCATCATCACCACAATTACCCATAGGTAAACATCATCAATCACACAATATGCATAGTTACAGCATGCCTCTTATTACAACACTGCTTGAATACTTGTGCCTTCCACAGTCAACAAATGTGGTGCTTATTACCCATGTAAACAAGTTCCTTAATAAATATTTTATTTATATTTGTTTTTATCGTTTGACTACACCGTACACTAGAAGCGAAACCAATGTCTTGCCACCGGTCACCGTAAATGAGTGCGACACTAGGACACATACAATACCACACTCATATTGTCTTGTTCGCTGTGTCATGGGGCGTGTCAGGGGGATGGAGTTGGCTCATCGCCAGCCCACACCCACTTCAAAAACATGTGGAGAACGGGCTGGCGGCGCGCCAAACCCAGCCTCACTTACACGCCCCTTTATCCGCAGCGAACATGACTGCACACACACCGTAGAATTCGTTTTCGCTCATATGACACTGAAACGGGAATTTCTTTTAGAAATCCGCTAAAATCGTGGTTTCACATGTTCAGTGGGTGAAAACGAATTATATGTAACGTGCGTTTGATTGTCATACTTGTTACCGTCATATATTGTATTTCACGTGATCAATTTATGGTTTTTACTTGTACGATCTCTATGTATGTACATGTATTGCTGTGTATCATACACATTAGCCATATGCCATTTTCATTGTATTATTGTTGATATTTTCGATAAATTCTCAGTATACGGTTTACGGTGTCCTTGTACTCCACAAAAAGTAAAAGATTTAAAATATATGGCTATTCCAGTAAACTGAGACAGACTGGTGCGAAGCACTGAAGGCAGTGATAACCATAGCATGTATTTTCTTCTAGAACAAACGGTCCTAGGTTAAGCATATAGTTGATGGGTTTAGACGGGGTACGGTCTTATTTGGCTCCAAAAATCTGGCTCAAAAATTATTGTTCAGGAGGCGATTTTGCAAATTCCATTGGACTATATTGCGCGCATAAAACGGGAAACGGGAAAAGTCGCCCACCACTTTCTCAGATTTCCCCAAATACCAAATACGACCCTCTCTCCTGTTGAGAAATCCCCAGCGATGATGTGCCGATGATGGGAAATCCCCAATGATGATGTGATCTGTTTTTCATAGCTGATCAAACCTCACCGACTCCCTCCATAGCTGGTATTGTCTCCCACCACTCCCCCCTACGGGTTTTTTTCGGGTTCTTTGCTCCCCTTACGGGTTTTTTCGGGTTCTTTGTGGTGCTCAGCCGTAGTCAACAAAAAATTTCCTCGTCCAGTGGAGAACCGATTTTGAGCTAGTTGCGACTTCTTGCCCTGATGGAGAAGAAAAGGTGTGAGATATCTGGACCACTCCGGTTCTGAGATTGAAAAACGCAGAATTAAGATTTGAGATTGCAGAAGAATTTAGGAAATCTTGCTGTTGCCGTGTAGTTCTTGTTGAATAAGTACCCCTTACACCCCTTGCTACTTCCATTGCTCCGCTTCCTAGCCAAAGAGTAAAGGAACATTGAAGGCATGAGGCACGATAATTTGGTCTCGGTCTAGGTGGGGTAGCAGGAGTGCCATATGTGAAAAATTGCGAAGAAGGGAGGTAAAACGGTCAAAAACCTGTAAAAAAACCCTTCCCCCGACACGACTCACTAAGGAAATTTCGGACGAGTTCCCCGTTGCCATCGAAGCGATACGAGCATCAGCATCGTTTACACATTGTGAGACGGAAGACGCCAGGTCGGGAGCAGCTTGATAGGGCACTATGAGGGTACCTTCCTCGGAAAAGGCCCACGCTGCGCCTCTTCAGAGGCGCCAAATTCTGTCCTGATAGGTGTATAAATCCCACACCATTTGAGGATTTATCGTGTCACTTGCCTTGAAGTCCTAAACATTAAGCAGAATTTTGCAATAAAATAAAGAAGGAAATAGTAAGAGATGGAGGTGAGAGAGAGCGCGTATAGATCCGATTCCGATATAGTGAATGAGCGGGACTCGTAACTAGTCAGATAATGTTAGAATGGGCACCGCTGAGGCATGTTTCGCGTCTGTTGAAACTGATTGTGCCCTTATGCACGTACCATTCATTGTACAGCCCTCATCATTGCAGACCGGTGGGGCGGGTGAGCCGCGCTGCGGGTGACGCGGCTGTGACGCGACTGTTATGAGCCGTAGTCACAGCCGCGTCACACGCGGCGCGGCTCACCCGCCCCACCGGTCTGCAATGATGAGGACTATACCTCCGCTTGAAATGGAATTCAGAAAAGCTTTCACTGAGAGACAATGTTTGTGGCAAAAATAGTCCACCAGAGAGCAGGGTACGCCATCGTTGTGATCATCACAAGAGGGGGGGGGTCGTATTTGACCGCGAGGGAGGGGGTCGTTTTTGGTCAGAGAAAAATTTTTTTTGATAGTCGATTTCTCTTGTTTCACGGACGCTGCTAAAGGGGGGGGGGTCTACTTGGTCATCTTTGGGAGGGGGGGGGGTCGTATTTGGTCAGTTCACGGACGCACTACTATTTCCGACCACTTGAAAATGATAGTTTAATTCTGACGACCCCCCCCCCCGCTCGACGGCTTCAGCTCGATGAGGAAGGACAGAGGGCTGGGAGGGGGGGGGGTCGTACCACTCCCGAAAAGAGAGGCTCGCATTTTAGTATGGAATTAGGGGGGATCGTAATTTTCAGAAAATGATCACAACGCGATGGCGCGCCCTGCCAGAGAGCCAGTGCTCGTGCGAACCACGAGCCATCTTTTCCACCACGATTGAAAGACAGCTCTTCAAGAACTATCCCTGAGAAACTAATGAAGCAGGAGGTGGTGTAGTGACAAATGCACGCTGCAATGCTCAGCGGTAAGGAGATCCAATCCTAATCTTCCACGCGCACAGGCAAACGACAAGCCTCCTGTTCTCGTGGCGGTAAATTGGCAACAGATTCGTCTGATTGTGAGAGAATAGGTACTTTGAGTTGTACATCGCTAGTCCACGCAATTCACTGTATTGGCCACATCGCTTCCTCGCTATGATTTTGAGCGGAAGTAGAAATGCGTGTAGTATCCCACAAAGTGATTCATCAGCGGCGAAGACTTAATCCTTCATCTTTTATTAGGTTGCCCGGAAAGTTCTCAGCGTTTTAGGTATTTCACTTTAAACGATCATAACTTCTTAATACTCATCGATTCAATCGAAATAAGCACCATTCGAATCAGCACACTTTTGGCCAGTGTGACAATTTTCGATAAATCTCATCAAAGAAAAAACTGGGTGGTCGAGAATCCATGGAATCCACGAAGGCTTTTTTTGCCTGGTCCTGATTGATGAAGTATTTTGCAGCAGGGAAGTTCTGAAAATGCTTGAAAAGGTGATAGTCGGTTGGTGGAAGGTCTGGAGAATATGGCGGGTGAGGTAGAACTTTAACACCCAGTTCGTTCAATTTATGGATGGTGATTTGTGAAACGTGTGGGCAGGCGTTGTCATGCAGAAGAATCGGACCCTCTCTGTTGACAAGTGGTGGATGCAGTTTTCGCACGCACGCAATTTTCGGTAAATTTCGTCGATTTCTTTACAGGGACTCTGCTGTGATGGTTTGGCCTGGTGACAAAAGTCATAGTGGATCACACCAGCCGGTGACCACCACACTGTGACCATAATCTTTTTTTCGTGAGCATTCGGCTTTGGGAATTGTCTCGGTGGTTCGTCGGCATCCAAACACTGTCCTGAACATCTCCTTTTATCATACATGACCCATTTTTCATCACAGGTGACAATTCGGTCCAAAAAGGGGTCGTTTCTGTTACGCAAAAGTACTGAAGAAGGAACCTCGAGACATGCCAATTTCTGCCGGTCACTCAAATTGCGGGGCACCCACTTGTCGAGTTTTTTTCACCTTCTCCATCCTTCTCAGACCACCCGCAACAGTGGACTTGCCAACGCCTAGCTTTTCTGCAATCTCTCGAACTGTTTGGGATGGGTCAGTTTCCACAAACGCCTTCAATCCTCGTCAACTATTGCATAAGGTCGACCGCTACGAGGTTCATCTTCAAGGCTGAAATCTCCTGAACGAAATTTGTCGAGCTATTGTCGCACGGCTTTCTCCAACACTATTGGGCCCCCACACGTGGTTAAATTTTCGAGCTGTCTCGACTGCGGATTGATCAATTTGTAGTTGAAAACAATGTCGTCCGAAGCTGCTCATTTGACATGCTTCAAAAAGTCTTGGGGAAAAGGGGATTTATCAAGCAATGGTGAAACGGCAATTATACCATCAGATAGCGCAAGAAATCCTCTTCAGCATCTACTACTGAGACGCAAGGGAGGATGAGTTTTTAATTGGAAATGTACAAAAAATAGTAGCCCGAAACGCTGAGAACTTTCCGCACAACCTAATATCTCAGAGAAGTGAATCGCGCTGTGATGTTACCCATGACAAGAAAAATAGTAGCTGTCAAGGGGGTGCTCATCGATCAGAAACAAGAATCGAAGATTTTTGTGGGAAAGGTAGCATGGCTGCAAGTGCCAGCGCTGCACTAGTTTTGCGTCAGAAATATGCGAGGTAAAGGTACCAAAGGCGCAAGGTTACGTCTGATTTCCAACCGCGATACCTGCGAGCTCCTCGACGACTTGCCGCTAAACCTGCCCTTAAATCTGCTTAGTGATTCATGGAAGTAGCGAATGCCAACGGTATGGTAATTCCGTACAACACAGCTCCTGTAGGCTATCAGCTAAAGACCTAATTTTTGGGGCCAGGACAATTCCGAAAAGGATCATACCGAACATCTGCGCTGCACAGATTTGCAACGCCTCAACGTTTTCTCTGAATTCTTCTGGACCAGCGCGGCCAGAGCACAGCATAATTTGTGAGAGTTGATCAC
This sequence comes from Cooperia oncophora, assembly GCA_036418165.1. NCBI lineage: Eukaryota > Metazoa > Nematoda > Chromadorea > Rhabditida > Trichostrongylidae > Cooperia > Cooperia oncophora. The sequence continues at coordinate 86,513 of MU911964.1, forward strand.
AGGTATCCACCCCTTCCCATGCTAAACGGCGAATTTTAGGGCACAGTGGACAAGCTTGAACTACGTAAATGTTAATTAAGAAATATAGTAAGACATAACGAGAAGAGGTGCTATTGGACCGCCTAGGGGGAAGTGCACTTCATATTGAGGGGATTCACTAGTTCATAGGTGAAATAATGAGATGAAATTTATGTTGCAATAATGCGCAATTCATATTTGAAATACACTGTGAAATAAGTGCACAACGTCTGCTCCAGATGATGCTGCCTAGGAGAACAGACGCAGGTCCTGGCGCGAAATGCCCGAGCGAGGGGAAGGAGGGCACTGGGGTTGCCGAAGAATAGAAAAGTGTAAAACAGAAAAGTCGCCTTGCCTTTCCTCAGCATGTACCCTCAGATTTGAGAGAGTTTTTCCACATAAGATGGGAACAGAGCCCTTCACATTAATCACCCCCTGCAAGTTTCACACTCATTCAACTCCCAGTCGATTGAGTAGGAAATGGAAATGTCCTTCGACAGCCTTGTTTTCCTTTCCTACCTAACACCAGTTCTCACACCTTCACTACAACTGTGTAAGTATTCAGTTTGGTTTAGCTGCTTTCGTCCGAAGTTTCTTTGAATGGTGTTCGTACAGTTCTCATGGTATGAGATTTCTGGTGCAAACAGCATGTAGTACTTTCCAAAGTCAATAGAATGGACCAGTTGTGCCAAGTAGCAACAGGGAAGGTGTGGTGATTCCGTTCCCACGCAGTTCTGCTTTCTTAATGGGCGTCTTCTAACCAGGGTACGCCATCGTTGTGATCACCGCGAGGGAGGGGGGTCGTATTTGGTCAGAGAAGATTTTTTTGATAGTTGATTTCTCTTGTTTCACGGACGCTGTAAAGGGGGGAGGGTCGTACGTGGTCATTTTTGGGAGGGAGGGTCGTATTTGGTCAGAGAAAAATTTTTTTTGATAGTTGATTTCTCTTGTTTCGCGGACGCTGTAAAGGGGGGAGGGGTCGTACTTGGTCATATGGGGGGTCGTATTTGGTCACTTCACGGACGCACTATCTTTCCGACACTTGAAAATGATAGTTTAATTCTGACCCCCCCCCTCCCCCGCTCGACGGCTCGGTTCGATGAGGAAGGACAGAGGGCTGGGAGGGGGGGGGGTCGTACCAACTCCCAAGAAGGGGGGTCGTATAGTATGGAATTAGGGGGGGTCGTAATTTTCAGAAAATGATCACAACGCGATTTCGTGCCCTGCTTCTAACGCATGTAGTTGATAACGACACAATCACGTTAATTCGGTACTAGGAGGGTCAGAATGAGCCTGTCCCACCTCCACCGATCTTGCATTACCAATAGCGATGGGTCAGTGTTCGATTCAGCAGAAAGCCAATCAGTGCTCAGCAAGTGGCAAGTAGGATTATTCATGCCTACTGGCACCGCCCCGATTGATTATGAAGATATCAATTGTATACCACCGATAGCGCACTTTTAGATCTTGGTCGATCGTCGTTCAGCAAGAAAACCATCTACGGCGTGAACTCCACATTCTCGTCAGATGGTGCCATCAAGTCGGATATTTACCAGTTGCCTAGAAAGTAAGTGAGCCAGGGTGTTTTCATGAATAGCTAAGCTCAAACATTGCATGGAAATCGTTTTTGCAGTCGTTTTCTTACTTTTTTTGAAAGCGAATCCTAAATGAATTGAAATTTAGAAAGCTGTACTAATTTATGAACTGAAACAGTTCAAGGTTAAATTTTCTGGCACTGAAACAAAATTCATGGCAGAAAAGGCTAAACTTCGGAAACCGAGTAACATTATTGGGTATTCAAATACTTGAAGGTACGGTCTGGGATCACCTGATCTTACATGGATAACTTTTCTCGAACGAGGTGGCACGGTCCGCTGCTGCCAGAGGATTTGCCTCTTTGCAGCTGAGAAGTGTAATGAGTGTTAGGGATTTCTCACGGTTGTCGAGCTTCGCCCCAAATGTCGGTCTCCACCCCTATCATTTCATTTCACTACATGTAGCTATATGGTGGCGGAAATATTGGAGTTGGAAGTGACCCGCTCACCAGGCACGCGGTCCGCGGGCTAGCCGTTTGGACTCCAGCAATTTTGGCACCGAGCTCATTTTTAATTGCCTGAGTCACCAATCCCGCCGGAAACATGTACACAAGGGTTATTTACCATCGTCATTACCATTATGACCCTCATTCTTGGCGCTGGCGCCAAGGGATGACACTACGATTACCTCTTGGGCTCAGGGCGCAGATAATCGTAGTGTCATCCATTAGCGCCACCGGCAAGAAATGTCACATTCGTAATCAGGATGTTAAACTACCCCTAAATACAAGTTTTTAGCGGACTTGGTGACTTAGGCAATTCAAAAATGAGCTTGGTGCCGAAATTGCTGGAGTCCAAACGGCATTAGCCCGGTCCGGGTATCAAATCCTGGAACGGCGCGCATCCAGGCCGGCCAATCCTCCTCTCCTCCGAGAACGTCAAATTGGTTTTAGAGTCGTCTGGAAAGATAAAAACGCTGAATTGTATATTGGCTAGCTCCTTAAGTCAGTACAGGGGTCGCTTTGCTTTCTGATTTCCACCTTTAGATTATTTCAGTGAACAGTTTCGAAATTTCGGACTTTTTTCATGGTACTCACCTGCTTCCCATAAGTTCTTCCAAAGGGAGGAACGAAAAAATTATTTCCAAGTTTGCGAAAGAAGCACTTCCTCAATCGTTTTCCTTTTTACTACTATTTACTACTTCCTGCTACTAATGGCTTTCCTTTTCTTACTCACTACATTATTATTGTTACTGTTTACTTTACTTTACTGCAATTTTTATTTAAAGAGCCGAAACTAGTGCGAGCCTCAATTCGAGTACCTCTCATCGACTTTTCGATCGTTGCGATTCGAGTGATAGCGGCAGCGAATCCTTAGGGGGAACCGTGTATTCAAAAGGTATTCTTTGTTTCGGCCTTAAATTGAACAGAAATCAGAAATCAATCACTATTCTCATTTAAGACACCTCCATGACTTCTCCAAAGATGACCGTCTCGGGTTCTATCGCTGACAGCAAGCTCGACTACGAGACATGGCCAGAATTGTCCGTAGTATTTCCTGAAATGGAGGACGCGGCGAACGGCAATAAAGAGGTTGTAGAATTACTTAAGTAATGGCGACAATGACAATAATGTAAAACTGAATAATCATTAGGACTTCGACGCCTCCTTTGCGCACATATTTGCAGCTGTTATCGTCGCGATCAGTCGGGGCGGTGTCAGGAGGGGCGGGATGAGCCAACCTCCGGCTACCGCTCTACCAATGAAGATCCCTTGAGTTTTGATGACGAAAGGAAGAGTTACGTGATATGAACCAGAGATCGAGCTTCCCAAGGAGAGGGGACGCCGGGGTGGATGAGCCACTCATCATACGTGAAACGCAGGAATGTGCGAAGGCACAATGACCATGGAGTGCCATGCGGAAGAGAGAGTGAGAGAAAGAGAGAGAGCAGATAAAGAGAAACACAAATTCGTTAGCGTGCGAGGGAATTGAGTTCAAGTTGTCTGTAGGACCGAAAGGAAGCCACTGATGGAAAAGCAGCGAGTGGGTTAATTTCATCCCTCTTGGAACCGCCCCGACTGATTGCGACGATATCAACTATACCTATCTATTATATATTTATTTTACACTTCGAAACCTTATTGTTCAGAATGTTATCTCCGACATGTGCTACCAAATACGCGAGGACCTCCTTGATCATGAGCGCAGCGCTGCCAGAGATTTTCGTTTAGTGTGCGAGGTGAATTTCACTTTTGAATTTCAGATACGAGTCATTTTATACATGCAGTCTTCATCTCTGCAAGCAAGAGGGCGTTTGAGGGGGCCTGCATTGGATCGCAGCCAAGGGAGCCTTTTCTACAAATTGCTAAGTGCTTAGTATAGCATTATTGGTGGAAGGGTCGCCGAGACTGCGCTTCAATCCACGCCCTATCGTTTGCAGGGTGAGAGCTGTTTGTTTCCGGGGTCTTCCTGATTTTGAGGGAAAGGCATTTTTAATTGCACTTATGCTATCGCCCTGGTCTTTTAGGTTCCTATTATCCAGTAACTTCGTAACGGATATAAATTTCAGAACCTACCGCACTTGATGGAGCCACTCTTGGAAAGCTCTGGTGTAGTCATGGAACTGTCGAAAAAGCTGAAGGATCTGAAGGAGTCTCAGGCTTCATTCCTAGAAGAGATCAGCAGTGCCGAGTAGGTTTTATCACATGATATTTTTGATTTATTAGTGTGTGTGTTAAGAGGTTCGAGCGGCGGAGAGGTGCAGCAACTGGCTAGACGGAACTTTTCCAAGCTGATTCGCTCTACTTTCTGTAACACTCTGACATCAAACCTGCTAGCCTCGGAGCGAATGCCGCCCACGCAATGCCGACGCTCAACAGCCCCCCTTGCTGCGCGTAGCCCCAACTTAGAAACTTTGTCCAGGGCAATTAATTTTTGAACAAATACCTCTTTGCTACAGGATTGCATTAGCAAGCTCCTCTTCTTCTCTCCATTTCCTTCCTTATCGGGGTGTAATAAGGGTCCTATAAAATCAAACTCACTTCCAGGAATATATCACAGCTCTCTCAAAGAGTGCTGTGTATGACTCATAATGCGTTGCCAGCCTACACAACACTACTGGAGCAGTATCCCATCTATATTGCAGCACTTGATCAACTCACCAAGAGTAACGCCGAGTTTCGAAATGAGATCAGGTAACTTACTGTTTTCCATGTCGAAGTTTCTGTGAAATATGTACCAGTAACTGAAGTTGGAGTTTTTCAAACCCTCTTTTTCGCTTTAATTATCGCTCAAGCAAATACACCATTACACAACTGGAGGGCATATTTCATAAATAGGGACAAGACAATCGCTTTTCGTCGCACGCGGCGCATCGTACGGCTGTGTGCGGCGAATTCTCGATGAGCATCAATTTATAGATTGAAGCAGCGAAACTGGTATGAGTTGAAGCGGAGACAAGGCTTCGTCATAGGCGATACCGAATCCACCCGATACTTTACCACTCATTTTCAAACAACCGGGCAGGATAACTCTGGTCCGTCGAGCGCGACGTCGCCACCGCCGCGTCACAATACTATTGGCCTATCACATATCCGACGGAGGGTTATTCGAGTCCTGAGCATTCTTCACCACTTTCGTCTGCAGTAAAAGTTTTCTAACCGGATCCTCAGAAATTAAGTACTTCCTCCTTTCAGTGGAGTTTTTGGCCCGTTCGTCAAGGGGTGAGACGCTGCATGAGCTGCAACAAAACAAGAAAATGGTAGGAGTACAAGAGAAGCATTCCTGGTCCAGAGCATTCACTTGTGCAACACCCATTTCTACCCATAGAACGGTTGGACGTTAATTTGCGGAGTCCATGCACAAAACTCCGTCCAGTTCGCTTTGGTGGGGGCCCTGAGTGGTACTCAGCTGTGTTATTACAGGCCACCTCATGAAGACCTGCACAGTTCTGCTATCGAAGTTACTCACACCATCCATTTGTAAGCTTTACAGCAGTTCAAAGGTCTCAAGAACTAGATCTGTCATTTACCACGAGCTAAAAAAAGTATTAGCGCCACTGCAAAATGCCCCTTCAAGCCTGATAGCGACCAATACTCTTTCTTACAGAGCAGTGTGCAAAGCCATGTGACCTAGACCTTTCTCTGTATATTACTCCTTCCGTGACCTTCAAACCATTATCTATTTTTATTACATAGTATTATCTACTATTATGGTTATTTTCACTATTCATTGTATAGTCTTTACTATTTGTTTTATTTTCCAGCATTCTTAATAGATTTTTTTTCAAAGCAAATCCCACGCTGACCACATGGGCGGAGTCAGGCCTACCACCGTGTCTCTCCTACTGGTACGCGCTTTCCTGATATCATCATGATGGGAGGGGGCCTGTAATAGTGTAACAGTGGAAAACACAGTAATACACCTGACCCCGCCCACACGATCAATCTGCACTATGTCTTAAACGATCAACGAATGTTTAGGAAATTCGAAGAATCAAGTCAATGTTATATACCTCTAAACTGGATTCTTCTGAAGATTCTGAACCGAATAGTAGCTTGGCGGCCGGTAACCTTGATGAACTTTAAATATTATGCTCAATTGATCGATTTATAAATGCTCAACTTGTTCAGATTCTAACACGATTGGTTGAGTGGCAGCTTTTCGAAGGGATCAACGACACGGATTTTGGTCCAATCCGGGTTGCCTTGGAGAAGATCGCTCGATTCGCTGACAACACACGAAAGCAACGCGAAGCAATTACGGAATTCGTCGCGCTTCTACAGTTGGAGTTTGACACTGGCACCCAGGGTCTCCTGACGCAGCCAAATAGAGTATGTTGCTTCTAGACAGCAATGCAGCTCTTACAGATGAGTCTGCATGGGAAAAATGGGCCATGCATTAGAATTCCATAAAAATCGCTGAGAGACTGTAATCCAGACTTGGGATACGTTTGCAGCCGCTTGACCCTTAGAATAGCAAAGCTTAACTCTGATATGTTTGCCTCTCTGCAAGCCTTAGTATCGTAAACTCCGGACTAAACTTTAACACCTTCGCCTTTCGACTTCTTTGTTCTCAAAGCTTCGTACCTTTTCTTTCAGAACGTTCTTGGACGTTGCCTAATTATTCCAAGAGATGCGCCTCTCTTTACAATCATGTTCGCTGCGGATGCTGGGGCGTGTCGGGATGTCTGGGTTTGGCGCCAGCTCGTTTTTCACCATTCTGTCGGTACCCGCTTCAGCAATTGGCGGAAAACGGGCTGGCTATGCGCCAAACCCAGCCTCGCTGACATGGCTCAGCGTCGGCAGCAAACATGGCTATATAGTTTCTCCTTATGTTCAGAGTGTGCAAAGCGAGGGGTCAGAATTGCATCAGTTTGTTTCAAAACATTGTGTACACTCTAACTCGCTGCAGACGAAAGGGCGTGTCGGGCTGAATGAGCTTGGGTGATGCCAAAGCCGCTGTCCACCTGTTTGAAGCGAGCAGACGACAAGACCCTATCATATCCTTCGTATCACCCGTTTTCTATCAATTATTATCGCGTGCACCCTTGTCCACCTGTTTGAAGCGAGCAGACGACAAGACCCTATCATATCCTTCGTATCACCCGTTTTCTATCAATTATTATCGCGTGCACCCTTGTCCACCTGTTTGAAGCGAGCAGACGACAAGACCCCATCATATCCTTCGTATCACCCGTTTTCTATCAATTATTATCGCGTGCACCCTTCAACAACTGGCAGAGAACGTGTTTGGCGCTACCACCTGACACGCTCCTTCATACGCAGCGCAATTGGGTGCAGAGTGTCCCGATTCTAACAGTATCTATAGTTTTTTTTTACCAGTTAGAATATTCTTGATTCAGCGGTTACTGCGATTCGGATGGGTTCAACGTTGGTCACAGAGGGGGCTTTCGCCCAGGATGTTGCTTTTGTTCAGTGACGAAGTTCTACTTGCTCATCGTTCACAAGAAACCCCATTTGCGATCAACCTCGAGCTGAAGCTGAAAGGACTTCTGGTTTGTGACCTTCCTTGGATTTTTATTGACACTTTTCCTAAGCTTATGCCTTTGGTCCAACCCAGACGACCTCTCAACATCTGGTGCTACAGCACTTGGAGGGGCCCACGCCTTGACTGTGGGACGACAACGGTGATGCTTTTGGGCTTTTTTGCTCACTGAGATAAGGATCCCTGCCTCCAGGCTCAGGCTCGAGAGACTGCGGTCAACGAGAGCTCTGGCCACATAGTGCGGTGCGTATGCCTCCAACTACGTTTGCGCCCAACCCCTTAGGCAGCGTTTATACTTCGCGACGGCAGCGCTTCAGTCGCGCGTTCGACGCGATCGATGCGCACGCTTTCGACTGCATCGATGGCGTCCAACGCGCGACAGAAGCGCGCCGTCGCGAAGTCTGAAGGCTGCCTTACTGTTATCTAACCGAAGACTTGCACCGTAAATTTTACCACCCCACTTATTGATCAATTCGGCTTAATTTTTTTAGTCCTATCTAGTTGTTACAGGTCGAAGACGGCGACTCATACAACGTTATTGGAGAACGTGATGATGCTTTCACGCTTCATTTGGGGAAGAAATCTGTCGTCCTAGCTAGTCCGTCAAAAGATCAGTGGATAGAGGTCGGTAGAAGTAATTACAACTGAAGTAATTACAGTAATTACAATTGCAAGTCTGTTATGGTTGACTTTCACTTCAAAGAAGGGATCTAGATTGTACAATGAGTGTGCCAACAGTTTTGTGTCAGATTTGTAGAAATGAACAGAGCACAGCGCAGCACAATGAGCACAACAGCGAGGAGTAGTCACCCATGTCTGCTTGTCTCCACCCTCTCGCAGACGTGGTGTTAGGCACCAGTGGTCGTGGCTGCGAGGGTCCAGACGGACAAGATGGGGAGAAGTATAAAAGGATAAAAAGGATAAAGTCTTTGCCGTTGATCAATCCCTTTGTGGGATGCGGCGCGCACTCTACTTCCATTCAGAATCGTAGTGGCTTATTGAATGCGATGTGGCCTATACAATGACTTGCGGTGGCCGATGTACAAGTCAGCTTTTATCCTCCCAGACGAATCTGGTACCAATTTACCGTCCCCGGAGGGTAGAAGGCTTGGTTAGCCTGCGCTGGTGTCGACCAGGGATTCGAATCCGACGCCGCTCGAGTGGTAAGCGCGCCACTTGTCACTACACCACCTTCGCCTCCTGGGAGAAGTATAATTCGTAACATTGCGATTTGTCGGGGGCGGTGAGCGCAGCGCGGCATGAGCTCGCGTCCGGCTGCCTTGCTCTACCAATAGCGATCGAGCGATGATCGATGTAGGAAGGAATCAGCTATTGGTGGGAAGGCCACAGGTAGGAACCGCTGATTGCGACCCAACAGCCGCGGTGACATAAAATGTACACTTCTTGTGAATATCATCGTTTTTTAGAGTTAAGCTCGCCAAGGGCCATAAAAGAGAGTGCGCACGAATGCGCAGCCGTCACGGGACCGCCTCTTTTTTTTGCATTATGCTATGGACTGTAATAAAACTAACCAACATTCTCCCTCACAACGATCGTGAGATCTTTGCAAGATGTTATCGGCTCATGCCTAACACGAGTTCTTGTGATAATAAGCGTACCCTGCGCACGCTGTGGACTTGACAGCTCAGGTCCTTGGACTAACTTGAGCGGTAACCTTGGCGTTGAGAACAGTTGCGCTGTTGTTGCTGATTGTATTTCTTTCAGGATATCAGCTCGGCCGTGAAGCAGGATGTCAAAAATCGGTTGGATCTTCCTCCAATTCTATCGGAGAATGAACAGCGAATTTCAATGAGTGGATGCGGTGAGCAAGGTTTTTACTATTTTTTATGTGAAATCGGCCCCTTTCAAAAACCAGACAGAATAAGTGCATTTTATTGTCGTCAGCGATTACAGACATGATATCTGTAAACGAAAGGGCAGGTGGCGCGGCGCGGGTTGCAGCGCAGTTAGGGCGCCCTTGTTCCACTAGTGATTTCAACCTTAGCCCGGTAGAACCAGTTGGAAGTCTGATTGGACTGCGCTGCGCTTCGAGCCATGCCTCTCGTCACACACCCCATAGTTTGCTGGTTTCATGACAGTGCATAATCTACAATATCGTGATGAAGAGAAATTTGGAATAGGCTGAATATCGAGGTTTTTTTGTTGTATCTCCTGGACCTCGATTAACCAGTTAATAACCAGCGCTATCTCGTGAACGTTTCGCCCACAAAAGCAAAGATAATTCTCATGCAAAAAAAAACTGAAACCAATGCAGTCCTTGAAAAGGCAATCCATAACTGGTTCCAAGATCTTCCACTTCTGCATGTACAATACTAATGTACAATACAATGCTAATGTGCAATACTGCAACCTTCAAGCCATTCCTCACAACTCTGCGGACCATCCCTGTCAGCCTCTGACACTAAGCATAACTGTTACGTTGATCAATTTCACCCATCATTGCTCCACTTAAAGACACTTTCCCGCTAGTCATAACGCTGAGCCTTCCTTGTAAGTGCGCCTTTCTTCTTGAACTTTCTTGTGAGAGCGGGAGCACCGATGATGACTCGCAGCTGTAGGCCCGGCTCCGCCCATACAATTAGCGGCGTGTCTCTTCTTTCATACGTCACACTAAAATTGCCGATAAAGGCAACTGTATTAGAGAAGACTCCATTAGAGCATCCGTAAGTTTTTTTCAGATGGAGCCATTGATGAGACACAATCCAAAGAACGCCGGAAATTGAGTCCACTTCAAGTGTGCTGGTATCGTAAGACGTCGCTCAGCATTCAACAGATTTATGACGTCAGTCAATTTACTTTTGGTCAATTCTTCACAGCAAATATTTTGGTGAAGGTGTTTACAAGTCACTCTATAAGTCTGTTTGTTAATCTGTTTCACTCCTCATTTGTGAGAAAGGCACGGGCTGCAGTGACACTGGGTGGGGCCATAAGTAATGGCGTTTTTTCTCAGGCAAATTTTTATATGGAAAATGATAATTTTTCCCAGTATTTCCTACATTGTTTGACAAATAATTTTCTGCTCAATAAGATAGTGCGGTAGCTTTCCTACTGCTTTATGATTTTTCCGATTTTTATTCCACTTAAATGAAAGGTCGAGTCGACCCAAAAGTGAGTTCTCGACAACACCTTCTTGCAGTTTATCTCGGCTCTCAAATCACAGAAGAAGCTCAAAAATTGTGACATATGGCCAAGGAGTGACGCTTCTTATGACATCTTGAACTGGTTTGAGTGACCAAGCGGTGGCAATTCGGACCTTGTAAATGTGAATCGCATGGGGCGCCCCCTTGCAGAGTGACTGCCTGCAGAACGTACCCCCTAACTTTTGAACGTCTAACATTAACTAAGGGTGGTGCTCGATAATGATAAAGAAGAATTTCATGACCTTTAACGATTCCTCCATCTTTGGCATGAATCTCCGTAAATAAGGTAATTCAGTAAGGTTGCAGATACAGTCAATAAGGCATTAGGTTCGATTCTTTTCTATGAGGTCAAAATTGAAATCTTCATCGGATAAAAGATTGTAAGCCTTCGTAAGAGACGTAGACTCATGGCTATATACTTAGCAACTGGGCCTGTGCGATTTTAGCTTTCAATTAGAGGTGAAATAGAGAGGCTGTCGAAAATGCTCAATTTCGTCGACGTGACCCTCCAATTTGAGCCTTTAGATATTATTGGAAAGAAAAATTTCAAAAAAAAACTAAGAGAACTGTTGTGTAGGGCGAGGAGAACTCTGCAAAACAGTATAGCACTCAATGGCAAAACGTTTGATCTTTAGCGAAATATTTTGAGTAAGAAAAAACGCCATTACTTATGGGGCCGACCCAATAGTTCTCTTACGTGGTAAGAAAGTCAGGAACTTCAGGCGTAGACCATTCCCTTCAGAAACGAGGGCGCCCACAACAAGTGGAGCCCAGATTTTGGCTATCTCGGTCGTCAGTACATAGTCTCAACCTTTGTCGTCTGGGTCCTCTCACGCGCGCTCGGTGTTCCTGCTGTATGTCTTAAATAATATTAAGCAGTCAAATTTGGTATGGGGGAATCTTCAACCGGTGCTTTTGTTTTCCCTTCCTAGGCGATCTGATAGCCCTTACAGATTGATCTTAAAATCCTATCGTTCACGGTCGCTAGTAAAATAGGTTCAACCCCCAATGCGCTCTCGTCTCTCAAATACTACGTTGTCCGGAAAGTTCTCAGCGTTTTGTGTTACCATTTTTGTACATTCATTGCTGATTAAAACCCCATTCTCCTTTGCGTCTCAGTAGTATATCCTGAAGAGAATTCTTCGCGCTATCTGGTGGTGTAATGGCCGTTTCACCATTGCTTGACAAACCCCCTTTTCCCCAGACTTTTTGAAGCATGTCAAAAGAGCAACTTCGGACGATATTTTTCTTCGACTGAAAATTGGATCAATCCGCATTCGAGACAGCTCAACAAATCAACCAGGTGTGGGGGCCCAGTAGTTCTAGGGAGAGCGCCGTGCGGCAATGGTTCGACAAATTTCGTTCTGGAGATCTCAGCCCTGAAGACAAACCTCGGAGCGATCGACAAAGCAATACCTGACGAGGATTTGAAGGGGTTCTTAGAGGCTGACCCATCCCAAACAGTTCGAGAATTGCAGAAAACTAGGCGTTGGCAAATTCAGTGTTGCGGATGGTTTGAAACGCATTGGGAATGTGAAAAAAACTCGATAAGTGGTGCCCCACAAGTGAGTGACCGGCAGAAATCGGCACGTCTCGAGGTTTCCTCTTCACTGCTTTTGCGCAACAGAAACGACCCGTTTTTGGACCGAATTGTCACCTGTGATGAAAAGTGGGTCATGTATGATAACAGGAGACGTTACGGAGAGTATTTGGACGCCGACGAACCACCGAGGCAATTTCCAAAGCCGAATCTTTACCAAAAAAAGGTCATGGTCACAGTGTGGTGGTCATCGGCAGGTGTGATCCACTATAACTTTTTGTCACCAGGCCAAACCATCACAGCAGAGCCCTACTGTGAAGAAATTGACTAAATGCACCGAAAATTGCGTCAGCTGCAGCCAGCATTTGTCAACAGAAAGGGTCCGATTCTTCTGCATGACAACGCCACCCACACGTTTCACAAGTCACTATCCATAAATCGAACGAATTGGAGGTTGAAGTTCTACCTCAACCGCCATATTCTCCAGACTTTCACCAACCGACTATCACCTTTTCAGACATTTTCAGAACTTCCCTGCTGGAAAATACTTCATCAATCAGGACCAGGCAAAAAAAGGCCTACATGGTTTTCGTGGATTGTCTACCACCCAGTGTTTTCCTTGATGGGATTTATCGAATGGTTTCACATTGGCAAAAGTGTGCTGATTCGAATGGTGCCTATTTCGATTAAATCCGATGAGTATTAAGAAAGTTATGATCGTTTGAAATGAAACACTCAAAACGTTGAGAACTTTCCGGGCTACCTAATACATGTGGACTGTTCTCGTTGATCCTCATTTAAAAACGAGTGAACTACAAATCTTATTTCAAGCAGTTCTGCTATGAATCTTGTCTATGTTTTCTTTTCATTTTCAAATACAATTACACTTACAATATTACGTTCATGTTCAGATTGTGGATGTATGCCAATCAGGCTATTTGCTACGGAAGTTGCGAAACTCGAATGGCTGGCAGAGATTATGGACGGAGCTCACCTCGCATACTCTGTTCTTCTACAAAACTCACAAGGTCATTATCGCATCTTTTCACTTTCGGGATCTTTTCACACACCATTCTAAATAACCACAAACGACGACGGCTACGTGATCTGCAAAAAAAAAGCGCTCCAAAGGCTTACACAAAACAGAACTTTCGCCTCCACGCTAATTCCTTCCTCTTTTCGGTCCCTAACCTGCAATCTTACCTCAATCTGTGATATTTCAGGATATTTCGCCTCTAGCCAACCTTCCACTTCTCGAGTACAAATTATGCATGCCATCTGTTGTCGATCGCGTGCATCATTCCAATTGTTTCAAGCTGGTGTACTCAACGCACGAATACTTCTTCCGCACCAGTGGTTCATACTCATTTCATAGGTACGCTCACTGAACACTAGAAATTCCATAATTAATTTCATGTCCGAAGAAGACATCACAGTAGAGTCTAGAAAAAAAGGCTAACTATGAAAAGACCTGTGTCAGTGTCCTTGTGATGCACTCTGTTGTCCGTATAATTGGTATCATCGCAATTAGTCAGCGCGGTGTAAGGAGGGTTGGAAAGGTACGACCCGGCTGCGTTCTCAACCAGTAATGATCGGTTTGTGATCGATTCAGGTAGAAGACAAACAGTTGTAGGGAATGCTGAAGGTGGGCTAATTCCATGCCTCTTAGCGCCGTTCTGAGTGAGCCCTGCGCTATCAACTGTACAGCCTGGATCGCTGCGTAAGGAAGGCGGTCGTTTAGCGCGATCACCTCGTCGTTCACGAGTTCGTACAGGTAAAGGTACTTGCCCAGCAAGTTGGACAACTCGTCAGAATCAGAAGTATAAGATTTTTGCAACTGATTGCTTACCTAAGGCCGTTAGTGTTGACTTCAGTACTCATCCTCTCCCAGCTGGATTCGTGAGAGCAGTCTAGCGTTGTAAGGGAAAGCGCTAGTTCGACATTCCCGACGAGAGATCCTAATTGGTGGGCGATTTGGCTGGTATGTCTTAACCCGTAAGTGGTAAGGTGATCGTACCAAACGACATACATCTCTCCGGTTGTGGGGCGTGCACGACGATCTGTGCTTGGAACGTCGCCAAGTCTATTCTCCACCAATTGTTCAAGCGGGTAAGTGACAAAAGCTGGTGAGAAACGACTGATACCAACGATATGGTACAGCCCTGTCGCTTGCCGAAAGAAAAGAAAAGGAAAAAACGCCGGCAACGTGGTGGGCATGTACGCGCGGACACGCCCCATCATCCGCGGCGAACCAGACTATAAGGTTAACACGTCGCAGCTGCGGAGTTGTTCTTGCACGTTACGGTAGCCTCAAAAAAAGGTCCTGCTACGAGAACATTTGTGTTATTTTGGACTGTCCACTTTTTTTGTTACCCGCTGTATCCAGAGGCACCATGGGATGCCACGCCCCTTCCTGCGTGTCGTCACAAAAAGGATGTCCCATATTCTTATCCTACGCATTCTCTTCTTAACATTTATATGTTCAGCTGGTGGCTACTTCACATGGCTTTCCGTAATTGTGCTAATTTTTCTCACCCTGATGCATTGAAAGTTCAGAATCATATATTGCACGAGCTTTCAGATGGACCGAAGCTATACGCAAAGCTGCAATCTCACAAGTCGTGCCAGACGTCGTCACTGCCCTTTCGCTTCGAATATGAAGCGAACATTGCCGATTCCGTGATTCACTTATGCGCAACTGTCATTGTTTTCGTTTACGTCGATTATCGATTTTTTGCCAAGATTTCTATACATTTGCCAAATACGTATCTCAGCTGTTATGTACCGTGTGTTTCTATGCTATGCTCAGGGTATTTCATTTGTTTCATGAAGAAAAACTGTATAAATTTATGCACACACTGCTTTCTTACAATCAGATCACATATTAGTAAATTAAGAATCATGCTCTAAGGCACCACAATGATCACTGAGCAACACACAACAAAACAAACAAGTAATAACTCTATGCAATAGCACTAAAAAACCTGAATGGGAGTTTCGCTGTGCCTAGAGTAGGGAAACTCTCCAGTTGAGCGAAGCCACGTCATGTCTGTTCGTCTGCGCTCTTTCACTGAGAGAGTGCTACACGTTATAGCCTGACCTACTAGCCGTCGTAGCATGTCACCCTCTATATCGTATTATAATGTGTCTTTGTCGCATTAGAATATGACAAGTTTCGCTGAAAAATGGGCCCTACCAAGGCTCATGGCAACGGCGAAGACCTTAGTAATGACCAATAGCATTGCAAAATCTTAAAGAGAACTATATTATTAAAGCAGAGGCATCAGTCAAGTAAGTGGGTACAGTTGAAATTACTACTACTCTTCTGGTATCGTCGAAACTTTATTAGTCCGCTCGTACAGCTCTCTGTCGGTAGGTCTAATGATACCAAATTTCTCAGCAGCTGCGAGAGCTCTTTTTGCCTGAAATTCACAATTCCTTAAAGGTATAGATCGGCTACCTAATGTTCTTTATAGACGCCTACATACTTGTACAGCTGCTCCTTTCCTGCTTTTGTTGACTGCTCCCAGCTTGGCAATGGCGACAAGTACTCGGAATATTTCAGACTGTAATTTTGCAAAAATCATTCCAATAAACCACAAATCACTCACAAATGAAAAAGAGTTAAGTTTAAGTATCAAAATTGGGAATAAAATAAAGGATGAATCCTTTTAACTGAGCGACTTAATTAATACCAGCCCATTCTCTCTATGACAAGATCGTTATGCGCGAATAAGTAAAGGATGTTCGGGATATGTAACACTTGTTCCACTTCCGCTTCGAGAACAAGAAAGCGCAGTGACGGATACTTCCACGAATTGCGGAAATTAGCCGCTCACGAGCGTCAGTACTCCACATTACGCTACTTGAAATTGCATATTCGCGAGCAGTACCAAAAATACGTTCAATTATGGCAATAGTGTGAATGGACGAGTAAGTATTGAGTTGGCTCATGAGTAACGGCATTTTTTCCCTCGAAACTTCGCGCTAAAAATAAAATGTTCTGCCGTGTCGTTTCATACTGTTCTGCAGGGGATTTCCTGCCCTATTTGAAAGTTGTCTTAGTTTTTTCGCTGCTTCTGTTTTCACTAATATTCAAGTGCTCAAAGTGAAATGTCAGGTTGAAGAAACTGCGCATTTTCGACAGCCTCTCTTTTTAACCTCTTGAAAGAGCTAAAGCCGCCGAGGCCCAGTTGCTAAGTGTATGGCCAAGAATTTAAATTTCGACCCCACATACAAACATCGAACCTAATGCCCTACATATTACATATTTGCCCTACATACATTCCACTGAGACCTTACTGAATCACTTTATTCATAGAGATTCATGCTAACAAAAGAGGGATCGTTAGTCGTCATGAAATGCTCCCTTGCCATGAGCAAGCATCACCCTCGGTGATGCTGGAGGTTCGAAAGTAGGTTTCCCGTTATTCTGCGGGCAGTCGGTCCCCAAGAGGGCACCCCATTCACAACTTGTCCCCATTCCCACCTCTTGGTCGTTCGAACCAACTTAAACCTGTAATAAGGAGCATCTTCACTTAGTCATACATCTCACGCGTTTCGAGCCTCGTCTATACCTTGAGCGCCGAGATAGAGTGCAAAAAGTTTTTGTCAAAACCTCACTTTCGCGTCGACCCGACAATGAAGTAGAAATTGCATAATTATGAAATAATAGAAAGGCAATTACACTATCGTATAGAGCGGTAGATTGTCTATCTAATACCGCAAAAAATATTGGGAATGATAGCAACTTTTCTATAAAAATTTATGTAAGGCACCATACTTGTGGACCAACACAATAGATGAATTAAGAGGTAACAAAACATGAAAACATGAAAATGAGGAGAAGAAACGGACCGCAACAATTTCTGAGCACAACTTCTCATCGCTCTCCATAATATTGGCAATTCCAAGAAGGCCTTGTTTTTGAGTCTAAATGCGAAGTACTACTAAATAGGGCACATCAGTCGAATGTGGAAAACGGCCGTGTCAGTACTACACCTCCCCCCTGAACCTCTCTCAAACCTAACATGAACGCCCCTCGATAGGAGGGTATACCGCAATCATGCACTGATGGTAAGAAGCACACAGTACAGGAGAAAAAAACCAAATTTATGGCTGGATAAAATGTAACTCACCTCGGGATCTTCATGCATTGCAATTTCCTTGAACACTTCTGGCCAGCTCTTAATCTCTTTGAATATTCGACGATTCGCATCCACATCCTCGGTCAGAATTGCTAACGCTGCACTAGCCGCTCTTGCCAAGCGCTCGTTTTCTTCAGCCGCGTACAGAACCCAAAGTTTCAGCTTGTCTGTGCCAGGCTGAAAGTGGAGTGAGACGTCAAAAACTTCAATCGATAATAAAGAAGTGGGTTAATCCTTTTAGGCAACGTACAAACTTCGCGACGGCAGCGCCTCAATCGCGCGTTCGAGGCGATCGATGCAGTCAAAAGCATGCACATCGATAGCGTCGAACGCGCACTCGAGGCGCTTCCTTCGCGAAGTCTGAACGCTGCCTTAGATTTTATCAGTGTTCAGCAATAACAGTACCCCTTATTATATTCTCTATAGCCGATTGCCGCTCTCCAGTCCCTATTAGTGATACAGCCGCTCGACTTTCCGTGCGGAACGACTTGCGATGTACAACTTCGACTCTGCGATTACAACTCTTGCCCAGACAGTGATCAAATACGACTTCTTGTCCCCCCCTCCCCTCTCACAAACAACTCTCAGGCGATGCTGAGCCGTTACTAGAGTTACGACGTCTTGCCAGATAGGCGCCACTGCGCCACGATTGACGCTCCCCTTGTCAAGGAAACATTGTCGGTGTTATGAGCGCAAAGTACGTCTTTTAGTAAGGGTTACTGGAAGGCAGTGGGCACCATGAGTGCAGACTGGGGGTTGCTGCCGCTTTCACCGATGGAAAGGCTGAGTAGAGTATGGCTTTAAGGCCTCTCGCACCCTTTCACCATGATGTAGGCAACCTTTGCCAACTTCCAACAACTCCTAAGGGCTAATGCCGTTTGGACTCCAGCAACTTCGGCACAGCAGAGCTCATTTTTAAATTACCTAAACGCCAAACCCGCCTGAAAGATATATACACAAAGGGTTATTTACCATCCTGATTACAATTATGACACTCATTCTTGGCGGGCTGGCGCCAAAGTGAATGTCACATTCGTAATCAGGATGTTAATTCTAGCCCTACATACAAGTTTTTGGCGGATTTGGTAACTTAGGCAATTTAAAAATGAGCTCGGTGCCAAAGTTGGCTGGAGTCCAAACGGCATTAGCCATCCCTAAGGAGCTCTTGTTAGAATCGTCATAGAACACCGCGTTTCACGGAATTTTACAGAAAGACCGCAGGTGATGAGAGAAGCAGTTAAAAATAAAACAAAACGCAACTTACTTTTACTGTATCCTTGAAAAATTCATCCAAGAATAGAAGATTCAGTAATAACTCAGCTGCAGCACAACGTAGATGCTCATGATCCGTCATGAACCAGAACTCTTCGATCTTCGGTACGGCTCTCTCTTTCAGTATGCGCCGACGAACAGAATCGTTCATACTGGCCTAAAAGTGATATCGAGAAAATGATGGTCAGAGTCACTACTATTTCCAAACTGTAATTGAAAATTTGACGATTTTCCTGACATTGTAGGCCTTTTTGGTACACAGCAGCTAAGGTATTAAAGACAGCTACAACTGGAGCAGTGGTGATGGAATTTTCGTCTAACTTCAGGGGGAGGTAGTTTCGGAATATGAAAATTAAGCCGTTGGGGCGAAGGCACTATTCTAAAATGCTGCACCAAAACGCCGCACATCATCTGAATCTGGCTAGGATTCCAAAGGCTCGAAGGCCAGTAGAAGTTGGAGTGAAAGAGTTGAGTCAAAAACAATCACAAAAAAAACTATAATACTGGTCATTATTGAATGAATAGGACAAAGTAACTCACCAGATTAGTCAGAGTGAGCAACGCATCGTAATTAGGTTTCCCTTCTATATCGGGATGCAGGAGATCGCATAAAGGCTTCACAACCTGAAAACAAGTAAAAAATGTTAACACGTTACCGGCATGACATACATGGTGTGTCATGCCTTTTTCTCCTTTCGCTCTTTCTGGTATATTTGGCATCTATTTCATCCTCCAAAGTTAACATTACACGTTTCTGGGCATGGTATAAACATGTATCACGGAAAAATGAAAAAAAAGATGTAATCGTTGATGTAATTAAAAAATGACGAGATGATGCGGAGATCTTCGCAGAACGGCGGTAAGCAATGTGTTCGACAGCAGACATCACTAAGGGCCGCGAAAAAGTAAAGAAAGCTACTTTCTCTATGAAACTTCTGCGTCCAAAGCTATAAAATATCAGTGACTCTACCTCATACGCTCTTTGTCCAGGAAAAGCGATTTGTGGATCCGTCCTGGCACCAAGTTTGGCAATCGCATGAGCAGCTTTGATCTTTCCTTCAGCTGTAGCTTCCTTTGTCAAACGTAAGCAAAGCTTCGTTCCACCTTCAGAAATGATACGACCTCTTAGGTCTTCAATTTCGGAGAATGCGAGCATGGCCCTGAACACATAACAACCTTACAACCACGGAATGGAATATAGTTACTGGTCAAATACACCTCGCAAGAAACTCCAACGCTTTATGAGATTCAGTTTTGCTGACCGCAACGCATGCTGCTACAGCTCCTTCTTCGACTAAGCAGCGCACACGCTTCTCTACATAGTCGTCAGTATCTTTCGGATGTACCTCGGGCACATGATGCTTGGCAAACTGAAATGTTACTCATAAGAAATGTGACGGTCAAAACCGACCGCTTGACGCTGGACCTTACTGCGTTTAAACTGCTCAGCTGGATGAACACGAACCCATCCCAGAGCATGTCTGGAACACAGTCGTTATCTCTCCAAGCGAAGGGGCGTGTTACGAGGCGTGGGCTGGAACGCAGCCAGGGCAGCTCTTTCGCCAGTGATGCGATGCTAAGCTCGCAAAGGTTGGTGGAAAAGGCTGCTCAGGCCGCGCACCAAATCATGTCACCTAACACTGCAATCCATTTCCAGGGACTGCAAAACACAACGATCAAGAAATCTGCTGACATACCTGAGCGAGTTTAACCAATTCTTCCTCGACCTGTGGCTTCTCATATGAGTTTGTGAGGTTGACGTATATAGTAGCCAGCGTGTACCTAAAAATACCCCATCGACAACATGTTGAAAGAGATTTCAAGGGCATAATTCTGCGTTTATACTTTGCGGCAGCGTAGCGTAGCGCTTCCAGCGTACGCCAGCGGCAGTACCGGGGAGAGGATGCATATCGATCTAGCGTTCTCAGCGTCACCAGCGTCACGCTAGAGTACGCTAGCAGCACGCTAGCGTACGCCAGCGTTTCACCACCATTTCACAAGCGTTTTGCTAGCGTTTGCAGCGGCAGGGGGTAGAGACTATGGGAGAGCTGGAGGATACAATACACATCGATTGCGCGTCTCTTACGGTCACATAGTCTCTACCTCCCTGCCGCTGC
>MU911965.1:0-14042 GCA_036418165.1 Cooperia oncophora
CTGCCGGCTCTCTATTCAGTTGTGGTCCAGCTGTTGTGCTTACGTTGTATTTGTTATTTTTGCATTCATCTCTAGCAATGCTATAATAGAAACTTCGGTGCACAACAAGTCACTTTCTGAGCCGCCGACTGTTCCGACGTCAAATAACTACGCCAATTCCATTTATTCATTATTAGTTATTGTATCCCTTGGGGTTGTTGTTGGATATTTCACACAACTATGTCGCCTGCCAAGTCTCCTAGGTATGCTGGTGGTCGGCATAGTATTAAGAAATGCGCCCGGAATCAGTGGGTATTTGTTTGTAATCAAGGAATGGAGTGTTGTACTGAGAAGGGTTGCTTTTATTGTGATTCTACTTCGTGGTGGACTCTCTCTTGATGCGGACGCGATCAGGCGGTTAAAGGGCGCTTGCATTCGACTATCCTTGACTCCTTGCACGGTAGAGACGCTAAATAGTGCTGGTATGGAAAATGATGTCACACTCGTGATCAGGACATCGAATAACATCGATAGACAAAGTTTCAGCGAAAATTTTTTTGAGTTCTTGGGATAGGAATAGTTCAATAATGCCTAGTTCTCTTTATTGTCAATTTCTTCATCCTTGCTCTTCTTTTCGTTTCTACCCTCGTGACAGTCCGGGGGTCGTCGGGCCTTTTTTTTTAGGGGGAAATGATCACAACGCAATGGCGTGCCTGGCCGAGGGGGGTGGAGCTAGTTTAGGTCGGGCGCGTCGCTGTGCAGGTGACCGTGCATGAGTCTCGCGCTTGGGTTGGGGTTGAAGATGAAACGTACATCAGCCGGTTATGAAAGCCGTATAACAGAGCTATTAAACGCACCTCAAATTTGGGTAACTAACCGATTACGGTGCGATTGTGTGCGTTCACGACGCAGCATCTCTTCATGCGCAGTTTTCGGGGGTACTGTACGCAGCCTGACAACCTGAACTTCTAATCTTGTGGTAGCAGCATAAGGCGAAAGACCCATGCTTTTTATCAACAGTCTGCTGCTGGTCGCTGGTTGACCTGCCGCGAAGTATGAACACAGCGTGATAGCCATTCGAAGTATCCGCATTGTGCGCTGCGGACTTTTAGAGGGTCCAGGATTGACACTGCCCTTTTATACATCCTGTAATCTTTCGCCAACTTCGTTAGCGTTTTCATCAATTCTAGTCGCCGTTTCTGCACACTGTAGGAGCGGCGTACAGTGGCTGACACGGCCAGGCCGTATAAGCACTAGATGGAAAGTTCACCTTCCACACACACAGTGTACAATTAAATACGAGATGAAATATTATACAGTAAAATATGACAAAACAAAACAAGTAACAGCGGCACATTGAGACCATAGAAGGATGTAGATATGTGAAAATTGCTTATCGTCCCTAAGGAGGGCTCTAGTCCAGGACGTCCATAACGCGGCATCCTGCGCAAACTAGCCACAGTCCTAGGTAGTTGATTCGACAAAGCACTCTTGGTGTGTCCAATCAGTACGCTGGAATACGTCCCACTCCGTTCATTTGACGGTCTCGTATCATTGTAAGGTACCGAAAAGCGTTGGATTTTACGCTAAAGTGCTGTGGTGAGTCAATTAGCTAGTAGCGCTGGCCTGAGTGTCATGTGTCACGGTTATCTTGAACTGCACCCCATCAGGAGCAGTGTTAACAGGAGAACAAATGATAAAAGAGCTCCTATCACAACTAGCATTGATAAAGATCACAACTGTGAGAGTGTGTTCACACTTCGCATCAGTGTTCCGAGCGACTAACGAACCATGAGTATCGATCTTTTGAGCGTATGCCAGCCTTTCTACGCTTCGCGGGAAGTTATGTGATATTGGCGGGCAGTCGCTTAAAACGCGGGCGTACTCTCCAAACGCTCAAAACACTGACACAAAGTATGAATGCAGCCTGGTGGTAGACGAAGAATGAATGCGGATGATGGGTGGATTTTGAGCCTTCAGTACTACTGTACTCCCGACTGCTTCGGACTCTGGCACTTTCATGCAGTGGGCGAGAAGTACGTTTGGCTGCACTCAGATTTCGGTCATTATTGATCGGAAATGACTTCCTCGTCGTTCGATAGACTCTTCCTCCTGGATATCCGTAAACCAGTCGTCATTAGTGCATTGGTCGTAGTTTTGTTGCTGCTAAACAACTTGTGATGAATGGCAGATCGAAAGGAACGAAAACTATAAGTTTAATTCGACAGGTCACGGACCGCCCTTCTGCAAAGATTTCTGCTCCAACTTGTCTTTTTTACACTGATAATCATTTAGCTAATCTGCTTTTTCTTCGTACTCTTATGAGGCATCTGCATTCCATGTCCATAGATGTATTCTGGTTACCTTTGATCATGAAAAAGATACCAAATAGGTAATATGAATTAGCGCAGAGGGAAGAATTCATGACACACCAATAGTGTCACGCGTGGTTCGAAACGTGTTGACTATACCAGTGATCTGACTTCAAGCAACACTGCAGGAAACGCCTACCGTCCGCGCGGTCTCCAAAACAGATTCACGCTCGGGCTTATCGAATACTGCATGTCAAGCAACTCGGGTAACTGGCACTAGCTTTCTTTGGGAGAACAAAACTCAAGGGTTATTGTACCTGCGTGTCATTACATCAGCCTAATCCGCGCTCTCGTATGTATACATTTCAACTAGAGATAAATCCCAAGTACATCGCGTGCCATTGCTCAAATACGGTCGCCCTTTTGTTTTTCTACGAATATGCCCTCAAGGGAATAAGGAGAAGGATCAAGCTTGCTGAGCGACACGCTGAGTTCGGAAAAGCTTGCTGAGGCTTGAGTGGCAGCTAGCTCTCTGGCTTTCTGAGAACTGAAGTGCTTATTTCTTTTGATCCCATCGAATTGAGATAGGAAGGAGCATCAGTTTCAGTTCGTGCATCCGGAGAGATAGGGTATAGCGAACTGTCGTGTGAACGCAGATCCACCAGTGTGGTGATCTGGACGAGTTGTCCAGATTGGAGGGCGCATCAGCGACAATGAGGTCGCACCACACGACAGCCTTTCCAGAGAAATAACAGCAAACATGCTCAGTGGAGTCCTTCTTGGGTTCACGTCATAGACTCACATCGAAAGCAAGTCACATAAGCACGGCTCACTCCCAAGCTGCACTGCCGACGAGCTTTCCGACCGATATTTCACCAGATTTTCGCTACAAGAAAAAATAAACGCGAATGATGCACTACTCATTTGCCGAGCTTGGCAGAAATGGTGGGGAAGGGGAGGAGGGGGGGGGGGTAGCTTGTGTGATACGTAGGTCACTACGATCCAGTACTGGCATTTCACAAGGGCTCTCTGATACCTTTTTTCCAAATTGCAGTATCTGTAGGAGCACAGCGTTTCTTCCTAGAAAGGTGAAACATTTTCGGGGGCGCCATCGCGTCGCACTGCCCTATTTCACATAAAGTGTATCACAGGGTGCAGAAGGATATCAGCCTTCTATAATATTTTTCCACTTCTACTAATTGGGAGGAATTCAATACACAGTAATAATCTCCCTAGTCGCTGCTAATCTGTGCAAGTACACAGTCGAAGCGGTGAGGAACAGGTAGGGTCAGGGGTTGAAAGCCGTGGGTTGGACATATATAGCGGTAAGTAGTGGTACTTCCAGACTTTTATCTTCGGAGTAGAGGGGTGGGGGGAAGGGGTGTGTACCGGAAGCGCGTAACCCAGCAACGTACTTTTCCATGAACGAGGCGTTGAGGAATATGCTTATGTGCTCGGACGACTTGGGAACCCGTACAAAATCCTTTCGTGTGGTAAAACCGACTGAATGCGAAGAAGCGAATCCAGAAAAAAAACGATCATAATCGCCGTTTCATGTATTGCAACCTCGTAGGCTACCCTTATGATGTCGCAAGGGGGGGGGGAGAGGGAAGCGCTCCCAATGCAGGCTACGTGCGAAGTTTTCCCCGCAAAGGACACGCGAAAGGCTGGGAGGATTTGTGCGGTCCAAACAATGTGAAAAAGAAGCGAAAGCAGACCTGCTCGAAATGCTGCATAAGGAGCCCTATGCTCTACTGTGTTTCTACGTGCATAAGGCGTGGTCGGACGAGTTTTCACTCGTTGTTGCCAGCTCTTTCCCGTCAAAAATGTAACCACTTCTGCCCTTGACAATGATACTCTTAACGCTTCATTTATGTGCAGCAGCACATAAATGAGAAGAGGTCCGGTGAATTTAGTCCACAGCATGCACATACAAAGCCATTTCTTTCAGAGAGGTTGTTGGCATGATGCCAGTGGGCAACTCGCCCAAATTGAGCCATTCTTAGTCGTATACTAGTTAGAACACGGGCAAATTTGCAACATTCTCTCAAAATTCAACACGTCCGCTATCTTGCCAGCGAAACAGTTATCCTGCCTTACGCCTCTGAATGAAGTTGACTGCTTCGCGACAGCTCGTGCCACCCATGCCAGCTGTTGGTCAGGAAGCGCCATTTTCGATAGTAAAGCGTCTATTTTGCTTAGCTCCTCAGTGAGTTAGCAAGTGTAATTGTGACAGTGTATGTAGTGTATGTATGTCATGTAGTAGTTGTGGCAGTAATGTCAAGCTAAGACCTCTCTCACCCTATCGTCTCAAAAATAAGTTAGATGTAAGAATATATAAGAATAAGAAGATATATCTCAAGATAACGAACCATTCTTCTGTCTAGTGCCAGCTGAAGAGCCATGTCTACCAGTAGTTTTCGTCGATTTTGTAACAGAAACGCGAGTTCGTCCTTGGCGCGTTTCGAGCGCTCAGCGAGCCATTCCTGTGCAGGCAATAATTGAACACAATATTTGTAAGAGTATGATCACTCCTATAACTTTACCTGACTCGCAAACATGTTGTTCATTCCGGTGAGATTGCTTCTCAGACTATTAGATACCACCACTAGGCTCAATTGGTCCAACTGATTTTGATGAACCTGAAATTCTCCGAACTATTGAGTTGAGCTCAGATTTCGTACCCTCTAAACACTTGAGTTTTGAGCGCATGAACTTCATGAATTTCTAGGTTTGAGCTCCGGAAATGTTCTTTTTTTTGTTCTTTTTTCCAAAGTTTTCGTGGGCTAGGCTAGGAACGTCTTTGACTTCCCACAGCGCAAAAATTAATTTTTTCGTGTTTAAAATCGCAATGTCGAATGGAAATCGTGGCTTACAGTCGTGGGAATCGTCCTCACTCTACATCGGAACAACGCTCTTCCAACGGCTTTCTGTATTCTCGCATCCGATACGCAGTAGATCGGCAAACGCATCAGGCAGCCGAAGACGGTGAGCTGAAACCATCGGGCATTTCCTACAGTATATTGTAATTAGACGATCTATTAGGCTGTTTCAAGCTGTTAACTAGCTGCTGTTTAACGCCGCAGTACGCGATCCGAAAGCTATCACAAGAATGCTGAGTTATGGGCAAAAGTCGGACCACGGACGGGATTCGAACCCGCATCTTCTGCTTACCGGGCAGTTGCGTTCCCTATTACGCTACCGAAGGCCACTTTTGACCACTCAGCTCAATGTGATAGCTATTAGGCTGTGTTTATACTTGCGGCAGGGACCACCAGCAACCAGCAGAGTCAGCCAGCGACCAGCAGCGTACAGCAGTGAGTAGTATGGGGAGATGGGAGGGTAACAAACAGCTATCTTTCCACCACCCACTGTTCGTCTTGTTGGCGAATCAACAGTCTGTTACCCTCCTATCTTCACTCTTTACTCCTAGACACTCACTCACTCACTTCTATTGATCGCTGCTGGTCGCTGGTGGACGCTGCTGGTCGATGCCGCGAAGTGAGTGAGCGCAGCCTTACCATGCAGTTACTTATAAGTGCTTATCACTCACTCTTCGTCTTGTTCGTCCCCCACCCTCTTATCACTTAAATCGGCACAACAGGATGTGGGATTCTGACATAATCCATGTTGATCTACTCACCAAAGAAGCAATGTCTGACGCAATAAGAAAGCCATAGTAGTTACTGTGTGCTCCGCTCGGTGCCAGATATTCCCAGAATCCGATGATAATTGAGACGAGATTGGATAGCAGATAGCAGCCAACGACTAACACCAACGTCTTTGTAGCTGTTCGTACGCCCCGTTTCTCTCGATACAGCTCCTTGATCGATCTGAAGGGATATAGAGTCTGCTTGATTACGAAAAGGTGATCTGTGGGGACAAGTTCAGCGTGTGCGTGGGAACTTGAAATGCTTGCGAGCGGTCGCATCGGTATCACTAACAAGATCTCATAGCTAGTGCCTATTGGAGCAGTACTGAATCTTACAGGAAACGTTCACCATCACCGACCCCTTAATAAGCCTGCCCGATCAATAATTCAAACAATTACTGCATTTATACCCGGTCAGCAAGTCCCGCTGCTCCCAGACTGCAGTTTTACCGGACACCCTTTACTGTGATTATATTTGTGGAGTCATGATCGTGGGAGTCCCCTCATTGGTAGGTACCTCCACTTTTCCAACATCCCAAGAATAACTGACCACTGAGAAGTCAAGTGATCTACGTGACCACGGTCACAAGACAGTTGTGAAATTTGTGTCCTCAACTTGTTTTTTTTTCTCTTACGAAGTTGATAGGTGGTACTATTTATTCAATACGGTCTAATGTTTTGACCGGATTGTCGCGTTAGGAGGCTACGACGGTAAGGAAATGTGGGTGTCGTTAAGGCAGTCTTCCCGATGACGCGCGTTGACCACTGCAGTGGCTCTCCGCTATAGACGAGTATCGATCGGCGCCGGCCGCTTGTGCTTTGAGGGAGTATAGAAGTACAGGAGCGTGATCTTGTGTGTGGCTGGGTTCCCGTGCATAACATTAAAGCACTAATATAGCGATAGCGCGTCGACATGCGTCACAGCCAGATGACGCGCGTCAGCGCTAAGTATGAACGCTGCCTACGTTTAGTAGCTTGTCAGTAGAAGTCAACGAATGTGCAATGTCTACCATCAAGGAATGTCGCCCTGGGTAACGCACCTCTAGTCCACTTATTCCTGAAAGATAAAACTCGTCAAAGCGGCTGCTAACTTGGTGCTGCCAAGGAATACTGGTTGTACTCTGGGCTGCCATATCAGATATTCAACTCAATGAGCCCAGCTTGGGCGCCATTGCATTCGGAGTCGCTTAAATGGCCCGTCCTTACCGAGATTATCTGAGGAACCCTTTGTTCATTTTGTCTTAGGAAAGATTCCTGCATGAAGGTAATTCAGAAATTTCATTGAAAAGGGTCACTTTTCCTTCAGGATAGCTTATCACAAGAAATGGCTTACGATGTCCTGACGCTGCTCCTGGCTGAACGTTTTTTGATCGATTTTTTCTGGGATTCTTTCTGTTTATGACGCATCTCCATGACGATTCGGCAATTGCAATAGATGAGAATGATGAACGGCATGATCACCGTGAGGATTTTCCGACTCCAAAAACGTATCGCGGCCAGAGCGTCGAGTTGATTGGCCAACACAGGAACGTACCTGAAATATAATAGTAGTGGTAAGAGATGTTTCAGACACCGACTCGCGAGGAATTATGAAGAACGCGCTGTGGCGCCAATGGCCGAATTGCCCGAAATTTCCTAATCACTGTGACCCTCATGGTTCGTGCTGTCATACGACCCCTCCCTAGATGGGACTCCTCCAGCGAATTTGTATCCATTACATAAGCCTACGAAGTGCTATAGAGAATCGCGAACTATGCGCTGTTTGATGTAAGCCTGGCAAAGCAAGCGCAGCATCCGCTCCAAGGCCAAAGTGGTTTGAAGTAGCAGTCCTACAGCGCGTACAGTCTATCTGAGGACAACAAGAGGTGGCGCTGCGAGAGCGGCAAGAGCTCAGACGAAAAAAAAGCAGGGTATGTGCATTAGAGGAGAGTCGACACGAGAGTACACAGCTGTTGTGAAGAGGGCTTCACGATATCAAGTTGAGTTAACGACGCTGCTGTTTTGGAGGGAGCGCGTTGCACTTTACCGAGTTCCTTATTGGTTCATTTAAATAGTAGATCTTGTTCTAGTCAGACCTGTAAACTCTCGTGAAACTGCGAAATTATCAGACAAAGGTACTCCGGTCACAGGAATTAACAGGCCTTCACAAGGTTGCCGGCATAAGCTTGCCTGAGTACCAGTTGATGCCCCCACCAAGCCGAACGGGATAGAAAATATTCTTCTCACTCGCAGCTGCAACTGAGGGATCCTGGCCTACGCTGATGGGTTAACCATATTCACCACGAACGTTTCTCCTCGTGTCTTTGACCAAAAATTTTCAGCTTTGACAGAAGTCGAAAGTATTGATAGAAAATATAGAAAACCGCTTCATTTTTATCATTCACTCAGGTTCATTACTCCAGATGAAAGCCATCCATCAAAAGAGTGAGAACAACACTCAGAGCATTTTCTGCCGACCCCCCAGAAAGTGAACGAGCTGGACTTATTTCGGCGGTATTGAATTATCGATTGATAAATCATCGTGTTCGATGGTCTCCAATATCGCGTTGAGCCCAAACGTGGACCAGGGTTTTGTGACAGAGGTTAATCTTAATGTTCCCCCTACAACAAAATATCAATAAGAAAAGTAATTTCCTTTGAAATTACCTTAGTTATTCCCAAGAAAAGGCTGATAAACGAACCTTTCCAGTTCGTCGCAGTGTGGGAGGTAATCGATCCTCGTCTCCAGCAGCACGGTTCCTTTCAAGCCGATTGCCAACAGGATAATGGCTATAATTTTTCCAGCCTTTCTCTTCACCAGTACCACCAGAATCATCTTCTGAAATCACAAAATATTGAATAACAAAAATACGCACACAAATATTAAAACTGGGATACGATTGTTGGCAAACTGAAGGCTGGAGTAGCTGTACATCTACCTTTGACTTGCGACCAAAAGTTCTTAGAGAGGTTCAACACCAGGAGCAAACACTCTAAGAAATCTTGCACACCACCACGGCTTCCGTAAAATCAACCCTTGGAAATTATGAGGTGAATTCATCCTTTTGTGCAGCGTTCAGACTTTTCAGTGATGCGCGTCAACGTGTATTACAGCGCGTTACAGCGTGCCGATGCGCGTCATCGCGAAGTTCGAATGGTGACTTATGTGACGCTAAGGGCAATCGCGAGTTCTCATTTGGTACTGCATGCGACAAATTGCGAGGTAAGGCGCCTTCTTTCGAAATGGCTGAAACAGCGCAATTTGACACGGCGCGGGCATTTTTATGGTTCCGATCGATCACTGCCGATGCCTCTTGTAAAGACCTATAAAGTCCTGTAAAGCTCTGCAACAGCAGCAGCTTCGTTTACGCTTGAGAAAAGTCTACAGTCTTCACCGAGGTGAAACGTGTAATTCAACACGAACTAGCAAAGAAACACTGCAAAATGCGCCCTCCCTCTGACTCCGAACAGCTAAATTAATTGCCCTCGCTCTAGAATGTATAGGATAGAAAGGTTCATCTACAGAATGTTCACTTACTTGTTTACCTTTCGGTGAATTGGCGAAAAATCGTTCCACACTAGCCACCACCAGTAGGAAATTGCATATCGTTACACAGATGTGCTATAATTATTATTGTAGTTGATAGTATATTTCCTCCTATGATTCAATGACACCAAGACTTGAGATGACCTCCCAACTTTGTTCCCCCTTTACTGCAAAAGAAAGCAACGATACTGTTGTATTTATTATATCCAGGAGGCGTGGCTGCGCATTTCATATGAACACTACACAGTGTTCTTTTTTGAGAGTTTAGACAACTGTCATCCTGTCTTGTGCTGGCAACAGTTGTACAGAACGGCAATATCCAGCCAAGAGCGCAGCTACAGCCATGCTTAGACGAATGCGCTGCCACGCCCTTCTTATTTTCTGGATAAAGTGTGCATATATCACCATCTGTTGACGGATGGACAGATGGGCGGGAAAGGGACCTGCTTCGCTTTCTTCACAGCCGGTTCCATCCTTACTGCCGCTTTAAATGAGGGGAGGAGCCAGCTAGGAAAGCCCAGTCGTTATCTGTCTCCGCCCACACCATTAACGTGATCTGAGCCTCGAAACAGGGCGTTGGAGCAAATAGGACGAGTTCGCCCCTGTTTCGATTAAAGTTTCTGTCCCTTCGACTTTTCAGAGAAATTTTCCGATACCTTTCAAAAAGCTTTGTGTTCTTCCATGGCCATTACTGTAGCTGGAAGAGTAGGAGAGGAGGTCATGCACATGATTAAAAACCCTTTCTATTCCCAGGCTCAGCTTCAAAAGTGGGTAGAACTCGGGAGTAACGCAGGTAGCTCCCCCCCCCCCCCCCAACGGCAGCAGTTACTCGGATTATCAATCTTCTCAACCACATCTCTTATTCTGAAGACTGAAAACACTCTCCTCTGTAACAACCCTTCTCTTTAGGATACCTCTAATGGTAACTTGAGGCATAGAAGCAGGGGAAGAACTTGAATGAAAAAATGGACCTTCCAAGGACCTACTTGAATGCAGTGCACAATTCGTACATATTCGATCCAGTGAGCGATCATCGGCCGAATACTGTATCGGAAGAAAATCACTTGAGCAGGAAGTAGCAGCATGTAACACAAAGAGGTGATGACGTCGAACAGGGCCAGTAGCACTGGATTCGCATAATTCTGGCGGCGTAGACGTTTTGACGTTGAGAACACGTAGAAAAGGAGGACGTTGAAGATGATGGACAGCTGAAGACAGTGTTTCAGAGCGATCCATTGCAAATTGGAGACACCGTTCCCGCACATTATTGTCTATCCTAACTTCCAGCCACTTTTGAGAGTCTGGGGCTGTTTGGCTTCGAGAGGCATTTTGCACTTGTCTGTTAGTTCCTTTATTGGTTCACATGTTCACTAACAAGTCTCTCGTTGGTAAGACCTGTGAGCTCCTGTGACGCTGTGGAATTGTTCAAGCGAGCCACTTTGGTTACAGGAATTTCCAGGTCTTAACAAACTGGTCTGTAAAAGCATAACTGAGTACCATTTGGTGCGCCCCAAGCAGAACTGCGCCGACCTGACTAGGGAAGGTCGTCGGTCGAAGTGGCCATTTGTGATGAGATATTGTCTGAACGGAGTTATGGAGCCGCGTTTACCCAGGTCATGGGATCGGATCCCTGCTGAGCTTAACTTTTTTGCTTGTTGCGCAAACGTGGCAAAAAGTGATTTTGCCGTCACTACTACTTCAGTTCTCACCTGAGCTTGTCTGAAGAAAAGTTTGCCTCCATTTATTACTGCGCTTGGACTCCTTGTAGAAGCACTGTAGTGCACTGTAGTCTACAAGGAGTCCAAGCGCAGTAATAAATGGAGGCAAACTTTTCTTCAGACAAGCTCAGGTGAGAACTGAAGTAGTAGTGACGGCAAAATCACTTTTTGCCACGTTTGCGCAACAAGCAAAGTTAAGCTCAGCAGGGATCCGATCCCATGACCTGTTGCGTGGTAAACGCGGCTCCATAACTCCGTTCAGAGAATCGCTTTGCAAATTTTGAAGGCAGATTCAAGATCAGCGTCCAAAACCACGTCTAGTGATCTACATCTCATCACAAATGGCCACTTCGACCTGACGACCTTCCCTAGTGAGTTCAGAGAAGCGACAATTCGAGCAAACTTTCAGAGAAAAATTGATTCTTACCGTGGCAATAGCATTTCCAATAATACCGTCAATCGCGAAACGCACGCCATCCGCGTTGGCTTTCATCCGCAGTCCACAATTTCGTGTGAATGAATCATTTGCACGAAACAGCTCCATGGGGCACTGGAAGACCCTGGAACACTCTCAAATGATAATGATTTATCACCAGATGCCAAATGCTAGCAATAGAGGGCGGCCAAGAAACTCGAAATAGTTTACCATTTCGTGAAACTAATCCAACACAGATGGCACAGAAGAGGTGCCAGCACTTGCTGGAGGGTCTGAGCAGCGCTGAAGGACAGCGCCACTAGAATACAACTCCTAGCTTCGCAGGGCCTTCGAAAGGGAAATCTGTGAAGAAAGCAAACGAAGCACGAGCAAGGGTTGGGCGCAGTTTGGCGTTGAGGGGCACCTTGCACATCACTAGTTCCCTCGGTTAGTTCTTAACAAACAGGTCGCACTTTGGTCGGACCAGCAAGCTCCTGCTTGCGAAACTGTTAGGGGTGGGGCCCTCACCGACCACAGCTATTTACAGGTCTTCACAAGGTGGCCTGCGAAAGCTTAGGCTGCGTTTATACTTTGCGGCAGCGTAGCGTAGCGCTTCCAGCGTACGCCAGCGGCAGTGCCGGGGAGAGGATGCATATCGATCTAGCGTTCCCAGCGTCACCAGCGTTACGCCAGCGTTTCTCCAGCGTTTCACCAGCGTTTTGCTGGCGTTTGCAGCGGCAGGGGAGTAGAGACTATGGGGCCGTCAGAGACGCGCAATCGATGTGTTTTGTACCCTCCAGCTCTCCCATAGTCTCTACTCCCCTGCCGCTGCAAACGCTAGCAAAACGCTGGTGAAACGCTGGCGTACGCTAGCGTTACGCTGGTGACGCTGGGAACGCTAGATCGATATGCATCCTCTCCCCGGCACTGCCGCTGGCGTACGCTGGAAGCGCTACGCTACGCTGCCGCAAAGTATAAACGCAGCCTAACTGATTACCATTTGACGCCCGGCATAGTCCGAACTGGCGATTCGAAATAAAAAGCTCGAGAATATCCTTGGCAAACTTTTTGGGAACGAAGCGAAGATGGGGGTTTTTCAGTGGAGTACTCGGGGTCGTACCGAAGCATGGAGAAGGGGAAGGTGAGAAAATGTTGTGTGAGAATCGTAACACTGAGAAGTGTACATGTACGAAATTGCGTGTTTCTAAGAAATTAATTCATTTTTTTATTGTCGCCAGGTTCCGCCGCAATTCGCGTGGCGATTTCATCGCGTATTTTATGGATGAAACGTGTGGTTCCGAAAGAGACACCAATTGACAGCCATGGTTCCTTGCTCCGCCTTCAATCAGCCACAGGTTCTTTTGTCAATGATATATCCAACGCTACATAACGGAGGGGGCATGGAGAGGTGTGGTCAAAATCAGTGGACTGACTTTTGCCTAGAAAACGTAGAAACCCCTCTCCAAAGCTGATAACTTGGTGATAGAATCTACCGGAACAGGGTCAAGCATCCGATGGGGAATTCTCAACATGAGGGTATGTCTTATCTGGCTCGCTGAGAGGGGGAGGGGTCGTATTTGGAAAAATGAGAAGTCAGCAGAACTGTGATAACATGTGTGTGTTAAAGTTTAACAGCGTGGCTCTAGAAATAACGTAAAAGTAATCGCGAAATTACTTTCACATGCTCCTAACAACGGTTAGTATGTCATCAGACTCAGAATGCTGTTTCGCATTAGCAATGGCAAAGGTGACTCGGCTAAAAATTCGGCTCGGGAGAGGAGGGGGGGGGGGTGGGCGGTGGTCTCTGGGGGAGGGAGATGAACACCATCCCACGTGTTGTAGTCCACGTACCAGGTGCCTTCCGATTAGCAATATGAGGAATGACGTGGACTGAACTAGTAGCGACGGTAAGCGAGAGTGCTCTGCTTGACATGGGTATTCATCTGCCCCCCCCCTACCCTTTGAAAGTTGGTCGAAGAATTGAAATTATGAAAAAATGTGGCAGAATACTGGTTGTAATCAGCTTGCGAAGGGAGTCGCACTAATTGTGAGACTCCTTTTGAGGGTTTCGGAGCGATTCCGGCTTGGTTCACAAAACTAACGCTTCAGAATAAGGGAACAAAAATAAGGGTTATTTTTCGAGACCTGTGTTGTACGAATAAGAAATTGGATCAGGGAAATTGGTGTAGATTGGATTGTGTTGACAAAAAGGCTGCATTGGATTGAAATTTCTTGAACGCACTCACCCGTCTAATTAAACCGGCATGTTTTTTACAGGGCACGGAAGGCCGTCTAGGTTGAAAAAACGAAAATGGTAATAAAAATGAGCTCAGTAAATGCCAGCGTTTCCAGAAACTGATCAAATCGACTTGCACGGAAGTCCCGTGGATCCGTAATTAAAGACAGCTCCCGCGATAAAAGTGGCAAGGATAATTGCTGA
>MU911965.1:14469-57348 GCA_036418165.1 Cooperia oncophora
TACTACTTTTTACACTAATTCCCACGATTTCCATTATTCCACACCGTCAAAGTTCATTAACCCGCAGTAACGGAAAGAAACATGGTACATGAAAAAGTTGCCCGCCCCTCAGTAGACTTGTCAAACACTTTCCCTCATGGAACCTCAGGTTTCCCAGACTTAGTACATACGCTAGGATGAAACCGTAGCAAGCGTAATTGTTACCGGGACTGAATAATCGAGAATTGCAAGTATTACAACCACGGATATTATAAGTCCTTGTAGCGCAATGAAGAAAGTGCAAGCCTGAGGAAAGAAATAATTGCGAGATCCTATCTCTCACCAGTTTTTTTCGACCATTTAGCTTTTTCTGTTTGTTTCTGTGAATACAACTGTTGGGAATATCCGTACAGACTCGGTTTTCATCAAAAATTTCCACTGGATTTAATTTACAGCGTCTTAGCGCTCAGGGTACAGCATCGTTGTGAAATGGGGCGGGGATCGTACTTGGCCGCTGGGGGACGACGTGGGGGGGGGGGTCGTATTTAGTCGTTATTGGGGTTAGTTGAAAATAGTAGTTGGTTTCTGACGACGTCCCCTTCGCTACCCTGACGGAAAAGTATTGGGGAAAAAAGTAGCCAATTTTTGAAAAATTTTGGAAAAAAATGGTAGGAAGCTGGGAACTTGTAGTAGAGTGGTATATAGGTGCTGGGGAAGGGGATCGTAACCAGACCCTCCTTCGGAGGGGGTCGTACTGACACCGCCGTTTCATACGTCACGACACTGTACCCTGTTAGTGCTCGTAGCGCGGCGATAGCGACACCACGCAGTTTTATCCAGTGGCAAACTTATCCACTGGACCTTGGGCGAAATCAAAGAAATCGACGGATAAAGCTTTTAGCAATGACGAAAATCCCTTTGGTGTGCGCTCCGCATTTCATTTTCATTTAGAATCCGTATGGCTCATAAATGCGACATGGCCTATGCAGTGATTTTTGAGGAAAGCAAATAGGCAAGTCAGCGCTTCTACCGTCCTAAACGCGGCTAGTACGAAGTAGTCTGCCCCAAGGAAGGGAAGAGCTCGGTTGGATTCAGTGAAAGCCGCGCTGAAAATTAATCCCCCAACTTGACAAGTGTTGCTATTGCCAACCCCCATCTTGTGGAAGCTTTTGACCAAACGTTTGTAGCTTATGAATTACCCACTTCTGAGCCGAACGGACATGAAGTCCGTGTCAGGGACAAACTATCGCTGGCGCAAATCCCTGGAGAAATCCACCCACTGGAAAAGTTACGATTGAAGTCTTATTCAAATCTAGAAGAGCAGGGCAGATGAGACGAAATAGTGATGAAATTCCTAAGATGTAGGCTCAGAATTGGGTGCAGGTGATGTAGTGGAGGATATCGCCGCTCACCGATTGTACGGTTTGGGGATCAGGTCTCGACCAGGAACACCTAAGTCTTCTTTCCCACATGGCTTAGTTACCTGGCGTCAGAGGTGATTGGGGAGATGGGAACATCGGTTCGAACATTGACTGACTCCCACGAGTCATTGCGCAGGCCAAATTGCCACAGAGTGCCGCTGCGACTCCAAGTGCGAAGTATTATGAATGTGTAGCGCGTCCCAGAAGGGAGTCGCCCAACTTTGAAAATCTTCCATGGAGGAAATTCGGACATGAAAATGAAAAATCCCAAGTCATCTTGTAATCTATGAAAGATGGCTTTCCGAAAGCAGGGAAAATACCGAGTGAGAAGAGTAATCAGTAATGGTACCAACAAGAGGGTTTCCAGAATCGGAAAAGACGCTGAGAGATGTCGAAAAACTGTGGTTTATGAGGCGTCTGCTAGACTCCGAGCTTCCACCGCCCTTTTTCTTGATTACTCGATAAGTGCGTACATAATTAGCGTAATTCAAATAAAGCGTAATGTAGAAGCGGATGATGAAAGAGGTTTGAAAAAGTTCAAACATGGCCTTCTCATGTTTTCCAATGATTCGTGGTCCTGAAGCTCTGAGCAAAACTCGTGTAGCCCTTGGACCAAAGGTAGTTTGGGTATGGCTTTAGTGAATGGACGAATGGGCGTGGCAGCTATATCGGGATATAAGGTGGGAAACGAGGGAGACAGCGTGCAATTGTACTATCAGAGATTGCCGAAAGTCCCGTCTCCATGTTGGATCCGCGTATACCGTGAGTTTTACTATTGCAGGGAGAGGAGAGTGTTAGCAGCAATCCACCTTCTAAAGCCAATAAGGGATTTTGCTGAACAAAAGGTTTCCAAAAAAATAAGAAATAACTTGCAAAAAGTTGATTGGTAGAAAATGTCAACGACTAGGAGTGAGGAACTTGTAACATGTGGAGGAAGATGTCGCCACGCATAGCGTGCACGATGATTTTGATTGGTATGACAACCAGGACCGGAAGAAACATTTGTATTATAGATTAGCTATGCATGGGGATATGGGATGAATGTGGTATTAAATAGTAAGTAGACAGGCAAAAGGCTTGGGACGTGAGTTACACGAAGCTGACGTTCAAATGGGCAGTACTGTTGGGCAAGGAGAGGTGGAATGAATGGTGACTACGGTCGCTTTGGCATTTTGTCAAAAAAGCTATCGCCTGTTAAGGAATTCGAACCTCTGGCTGCAATGTAAAGGCCTAATCGCCGGCAGAGCCCCATGGGGTGCTGACGAGGTTCCCAATGCATGGGATGATCTCATGGTGCTATTATGTAGCTATGTGAAAGGGAAGGGTGCACAGAAAAGCGTTGAGAAGCAAAAATAGAAGAGCTCTACAATGTTTCACACACTACACATCGCAGAATTCTCCTTAACTGGCACTAATGAAGAGGACATCTTCAGAGAGCCTTTGAAGAACTTTTTGCTTTCATTGACCCAGACCGTCTGCGTCACCGCTTTCTTCATTGTTATGGCTCTCGTCATTTCAGTTGCGGCAAGCGCATCCCACTATATGTAGCCCTACTTGAAGAAAAATTAATGTGGACGCAGGTTCATAGAAGTTCTTAGTAATCCTGAGGACAAGTTTATAAAAACCTGCAGAGTAGTCCTATTCATTCCGCACAACATTCATCTTCTCTTTTGCTACTGGCATCCTTAGGAGTCATATTTCCCGTAAATACATTAGCGACCAGTGGTATGTGACAAAACAATCGTGATTGCCGCGCTGATGTACGTCGCGTACGACGTCGCGCCTGCAACTGACTATCTTTCCAGGTGGTAGATGGCAACAGGAGAGAATGTATAACCAAAAAAATAGCATGGGAGTCTACGATGTTGCAGTCTACATGATCCGGTGCTTCAGTCGACAGGCTAATGCAAACTAGAAAAGCGCCGCGCCCATTGCCGCGTGCGACGGAGCAGCTAATTACGATTGTGTTGAGTGCCTCCAGCGGAGCAGTCGCCGGGGCCGGCTCACGATGAACCCGGGCATTAAAGCTGTTGAATAGTTAATCCTCCTGAACATCACACGAGGTTGATATGTATGCCAGACGGCTATCTTTTCGGCAGAGTCACCTTCTTCCGAGCCTGGAAGATGGAAATCGGGTCATCATTCATACACCAGATGCCATGGAATCCTACAAGATCTTCGAGACCAACTAATTCACCGCAGATTAGTTGGTCTCAAAGGTCTTGTAAGGTTTCCCTGACAATTAGTTACATAAATGATGACTTGGTGCCAGGCTCCGAAAAGGGTAATTCTGTGGAAACGATAGTCGTCTAGCCGAGACTAACTGATTCCTCGCGTAATAGACAATAGTTCTAAGCAAATGTACGCTGCCTCTTCAAGAGCATGTACTGACTAAGAGATCGGTGATCCCACTTATCCACAAAGAAAGCAAAAAAAAAACTTAGAAGCCGAAGTTGCGTGAGAGCGCTTTCAGACTTCGCGATCGCGCGATCCGATCGCGCTCCTGTGGGTGAAATTACACCGGTAGGGGGTCATGTTCGTTCATGTTTATTGTTCCTCTCCTCTTTTTCTTTTCCTTATTCCTTCCTTTGTGTTCATAACGCCTTCCTAATTTTAAGGAACGTTTCGAATGAGCTTTGAGTTGTTGTTTATTAGATCCCATGTAAAATAGTACTAAATATACAATATACTAATTATTATACTAAATTTTGCATCAGAGTTTACGCTCCAGCGAAGTCATTGAACATCTTGTTCCAAAAGTAAGGCGCGCAGAACCTTCAACAGAGAGTGATGTTCTTTCTCTCCCTTCCCCGATTTTGCCAGTTCTTCATATTCACTTTACTTTTGTCACATTGTGTTTGCTTTCTTTAGTCATAATGCTGAGTTCCACATTGTAAATATGCAGCATTTTTGGGTGAAGCTCAATCACAGGCAATCACTGGCACCAGAAGCTACACTAGAAAAGCGTCCATACCATGCGACACTGGAAAACGGAGAATCGAAGAACTCGCAAATCCGCCGAAAGAATAGTATCGATCTGGAGAAATGGGATTTAGACTACTCCAGGTCTCCCGTGGATTGATTCTCCACCTTGGCGATCCATTGACAGATATTTAGCTTTTTTTCGCTAATTCCGCCGTCCTCCAGGTCGATACAAAACCTTTCCTTTCGACGGTTTCTGCAAATCGTCAGTATTGTGAGTATGAACACGGCAAAAAAGGATATCAAAAAAGGTCTAACTTACTTTTATATCGTTTCTGGAACTGCCATATTGGAGGCAGGATACAGCATCGTGATGTGAGAAATGGCGATATCAGTACGACTCCGTTCCCAGAACTTTGTTGTTGTTGAGTTATTTGTTGAGTTGAGTTGAACATGAACGAACATGACCCCCTCACGGTGTAATTTCACCCACAATAGCGCGATCGGATCGCGCGATCCTAGTCGAGCGATCGGATCGCACGATCGCGAAGTCTGAACGCGCTCTGACGTCTCGAACTTTTGTGGATGGTCCTGTTGCGAAACCAAGAAACGCAGATAGATAGAGGACAGCGCTTACCAAAGCATGGAGACGTGCAAGAAACTAAGCCAGGGAACGAACTTTTTAAAGGGGAGGGGACTCCGGGGTGGGTGAGCCACTTACCGTACGTGAAGCTGGAATCTGCGAAGTCACTATGACCACAGAGTGCCACTTGGACGAAAGAGAATAGAGAAAAACACAAATTCGACGCGTTCAAAGGAATTGAGTTCAAGTTGTCCGTATACCCGCTTTATAATAGATTTGCAACATTTTTTTTCATGAAAACTTCGATTCTCAAATCAAGTAAAAGGAGCTATTCAAAAAATAGGGCTGAGTTATTTGGAGCGTTAATAGTGAGGAAATTTGACGATACTGCTGCCGCTGCCCTTTTGGTACTGGACCAATTTGAAGTTTGTAGGCTCCGGGAAGAACATAGGCCGAAAGAGCGTGAAAAACTGGGCTGACTCATGATCGCCAATCATCTCGCCGTGTACGTTGGAGAACATCCCAGAATTGTGGGGGCTTGCAGAGCATTGAGAAGCCTCCCACTGAACAGCCTGGTGTACGCACTATACTTTCACTTACTTAGATTCGCACTGGCTTTTGTGCAGCTTAAGCAATGTCTTGCAAAGGTTAGTCCATGTTCGAGTCAGTGTTTCGTCCTACAAGACGATTCTGGCAGCAATTAATTAGCCCCAGAAAGATGAAAGCTTGGTCGGCCTGTTCGGGAAACAATTTCCATCATTTTTTCGCTACTCTAGTTATTCGGAACAATGCCTCTTCGAACGTCTTAGCGATTCTGGGCAGAAGTCAGACGCATGTCGCATTTCGGAAGGAGAAGTAAAGGCGACTTATGCTCCGTTTTTTGTTGACTGAGGCACTTGGGTCGGTGGGCTGAACTCTGCAGCGCCTTTGACATTTGATACTCTTACCGAAGAGGGAACACGACTATTTCCGCTTCCTCTTCGATCTCAAATCTCGAGGTCTCAGACTCTCAGTTGCTCGGCAACGTCGGCTTTTCAATGGCGTCAGACAGACAAGGAACAGAAATGCTGAAGAGATTCCCGCCGAAGAATAAGCATGAGGCTAGAAGGAAAGACGCTCGTTCTCAAGGTCTGACGTCGGAAAAAGCGAGAGCTGGTGGGCGAAAATGAGCTCTCTCATAGTCAATGAATTTAATTGGTTTTTTTTTCGAAATAGACGGAAAAGGGTATAGCTTGGTAGATAGGGATCGGGGTTAGCTCGTAGAGGGAATTACCAACTACAAAAACGGTTTTTCTTATCGTCTGACTCGTCATGGTTACTTTGCTAACATTAACCACAAGGTGTGATACGTGGGCTACAAAATGCGGACCACTGATCGGAGGATACTGGATGACGTGCATATCCTGCAGCAGAATCTTAGGCGCAATAATGCAGTTACGCCCCTATGAACTACAGATTAGGGGAAAAAATCGCTGCTGACATTAGCTGTAGTTAGTTATAAACAAAAAGCACGTGAAAATCGTAGGTGCTTCTCTTCACGTCATGGGCTCTGGCCGGGGCAAGCCCGGCATGCTGGTGGCTCTTCCCGGCTGGAGCTTATCATGTGCTTATTGACTCTGCCTTAATCAAGAGCTGATCCTTAAGCTGGGGAGAAGATGGAAAAAAGGCATAACCGATGAAAATGGACCAGTTTCCAGCATTGAAAAGTCCATGCTGGGACGCTTCACACATTCATCAAAATAGAATTTCACCCTGAAGTGCGATTTGGGCGACGTAATGCTGCCGCTCTGGAAGCCAGTGTATGATGGTCTCGGAAGCCTCCCGTCCCATACCCAGAAACCCGGCTAAAAGAGAAATAATGTCGGCCAGCCTGGGCAGAAGTAAGTTCATGAGTTTCCATCATAGTCGCGCTCGTGCTAAGCGAGGTGTCCGATCGCAGCACCACAGAGTCGCGGCGGAAGAGGAGTTACAAGAGAAGTAACACGCACAGAA
Source organism: Cooperia oncophora (assembly GCA_036418165.1). Taxonomy (NCBI): domain Eukaryota; kingdom Metazoa; phylum Nematoda; class Chromadorea; order Rhabditida; family Trichostrongylidae; genus Cooperia; species Cooperia oncophora. The sequence goes on from MU911965.1 coordinate 21,367, forward strand.
TTCGCAGCAGGACCCATTCCACTCAGGCTTGCAGCGCTCTCGTTAACGTCAAATGACTAGGGAGCAGCTGCCTCGAATACCATGGAATGCTCGAATCCAGCTAAGGATTTAGAATCTCCCAGAAGAAACTAGTGGGGAAGCGGTCACACAAGGGAAGTAGTGTACGAAAGGTCAGTTGTACTTTCCCGATGACTACCCGTCTACTCCGAGGTTGAACGTCATGCTGGAAATGACGGTTTAAACAGAAGCGCAGAGCATCTCATGAACAGAATAGGCACGTAATGATTAGCACGTTGCTAGACAAAAAAAGACGCGACCTGTATTGAGCGTTGGAGCGGTAGAGGTGCTGTATGGAAAGAGTGGCTGTGAGGGATAGAGGAGACATTTCCAGCCGGATTACTATTGCAGGCTTCTTAATCCGCCGTAGATGTTCAGCACGGAATTTTGGTAAACAACGAATTCGTCATGTCTCTCCATTCAGGGGATCCTAGCTTCTCTGGGAATTTGCTTCTCTCAAACTCGGAATATCCCATGGGAAAACTTCAGGCAAGAAGGAGTCGGTCGCATTCCCTGATACGATAACTTGATTCATACGAGGGCTGCCTTTTATATTTCGGGATTCGGCAACCCCAGTGTTGCAGTCCGGAAGCTGACAGCTCTATCGTAAAGTTTGACCTTTTTGAGGTTATACGTACTCAGGACATTTTGACATTTGAGCGCTCTTTGTGTTGATTACACTAGCTTAAACTATTTTGGTCGGCCGTTGGTGAGGACAACATGTTTGGTTTTCAACGCGAACAAATTTTTTTGACAGTCAAATGTTCATGCAATATTGAATGTATGCTGGTCCCCTTGAAGCTTAAGGTTGTCTCGGACCGAGATACGTAGGCTCCGAGACAACCTTAAGCTCCTGAAATGTTTCTTCCGTAGCTGAGCAGGATCGGATTCCTTTTCCTAGTGAACACACCTAGTTCTTGCACCTACACGACCAGCACGGGAGAAACTGCACAGGTGCACATCCCTTCCAACAGAATACCTTATTTTGGAAGAATGGCCTCCTCGGAAGGAGCAAAGCCTACGTAGAGATTCGAATATTATCTTTAGCTCATTACTGACGTCAGGGATTTTTGAGAACTTCGGAGAGATGTAGCGAGATTTAGGCGAGTAGGCTTAGCTTCTTCAAGTGCGTCCAGGTAGGAACACCACTGAGCGGATCCGCAGCAAGTTCTCAACGAGAAAATTCCCTGTGAAATGTTTCTTCCGTAGCTGAGCAAGAAAAACGTAGCACACCCTTCGACCCGGATGGCTGGCATCTCTACGCGATAGGCCGTGACACGACCACGCTCTTCGTGGGAAGTCTGGCAAAGTGTGAAGGTAAGATGACATGCTCCAGAATGTCCGTTCTCCCAACACCTCCAGCTGTACCACCCTGGTGGCTCCCTGGTGGTTGTACCAGCTTTCTTCTACAACCACAAAGTCATTCTGAACATGTAGCCCTCTGGCCTTTTGCCAGAAGGGCAGCGAGTAGCTCTTGCAAGGCCGGGTCATAATCCTCACCAAATACCTCAATAGTTTGAAGGCACATATCGTATGAAGGCCTAACCTTGGCACATTTCGATGACGCCCCTCCTTTCAGCAACCTTCCTCTGTAGAATAAGATGGTAGGAACCCCTTGAGCAAGCGCACTTTCTTATTGAATGGTCTGTCCTTTGAGACGATGAAGAAGTGGCCACCTATTTTTGGGTAGCAAAGGAATCTATGAGGAAAGCCCAATGGTCTGATTAACTCCACCGTTGCGACCAGCGCAGTGTATAAATGCTGAAGCGTTCGAAGTGGATACGAATAGCACACGAAATGCTTCTGAAAGTCTGCAGTTACTCAGAGATTTCGTGCTTGCAGAAACACGCCGATGAAGGAAATCTGTAAGACATTCGTATCTGCTTAAGTGGATCTGATTGTGTGAACAAATGTTATCTAGCACGCTCACTATTGACTGATGTCTTTTTGTATACTATCCTGCTCATGGCGCTTTGAGTACCGCGTTTTCCGTATTCGGTTCCATCATTATGACCTGGGTTTAATAGGTTTTTGAATTTTAAATGTGGCAGTAGTGGAAAAATATACAGTAAATTTTACAATGCGTCCATCAGATACATTTGCTTCCTCTTGATTACTCATTTATACGAGTCAGTCAAGATGATCTACATGGGCATACTTTATGCGAAAACATGCATTAACAGTTTTAGGAAGCGAACGCCGTGTTTTTAGATGGAGAGACTTGTTCTCTCTGTCCCGGGGGATATGTATCATCAGCTCACTAACCACACTTCATCATGATTCAAACAAATATAGAAGTCTTGTACATTTGTATTCGATCGTGATGTTCCATTCGACTTCTTAGATAAAGGTAGACTTTTTTGAAATAATTTCTAATTGAAAAGTTTTTTGGCTCGCATTTTGGCGACAGCTAGGAGGGGGATTATTCACAATTGCGACCTTCTGTGTGTTTTCGAGCATCTAGAGAAAGCTACACTCATCAGTTTTACAGAAGTTACAAGTTTTAACATATCCACAGATATGAGTTGCACGGCAGTCCCATGTACTCCCTGCTAACGGAAGGATTGAAATCCGCTGAGAGCTCGTGTTTAATGAAGCGTGGGGGAAGCAGTGGGTCCCGACGGGTAGCCGATAGAGGTATGGAAAGGCTTTTGGACGAGCATTTGGGAGTGAAATTTTGCGCTCTTACACACTCCCAAGCAAACGTAATCAGCTTGAAGGAAGGATGTCCGACACGTTGGAGCAGGAGCACATCGTCCCATCTTTCTAAACAGAGAAGGGGGTACGCTTGAGTGCTTCCAAGTTATCGCTGTGAGATATTTGATTATTACTTCATACCATGAAAGCTGTCGCGCGCCTGGTCGACACTAGGCTGAGGGAACCTTGTCCCTATCTCGCAGGCACAGTTTGGCTGCGTGCCGAGAGGTCCACGCACCGATGCCATCTTCATCGCCCGACGCTGATGGGAAAGACCGAGAAAAGCGTGCGACCCGCTATCTAGTCTTCCTGGACCTTCAGAAAGGCATTCGACCCCCCCTGCCTATGGCCTGTACTCTGGAGAGCGACGTAGAGAACGTAACGTTCCGAAGCACCTTCATCGTCAATAGTGAAGGACTCGATGGGCCTAAAGCAGCTGTATGCACCCCTCACGGCTTTACAAGGGGGGGGTAAACTTAGGCGGCGTTTATACTTTGCGAGTGGGCGTAGCGGTAGCGTAGCGCTTCCAGCGTACGCCAGCGGCAGGTGCCGGGGAGAGGATGCATATCGATCTAGCGTTCCAGCGTCACCACGTCAGCTAGCGACGCTAGCGGCACGCTAGCGTACGCCACGCGTTTCTCCAGCGTTTCAAGCCAGCGTTTTGCTAGCGTTTGCAGCGGCAGGGAGTAGAGACTATGGGAGAGCTGGAGCTACAAAAACACATTGATTGCGCGTCTCTCACTCGCAGCAGTTAGTCTCCACAATACACATCGCTTCTGCGTCTCCGACGGCACATAGTCCTCTACTATACACATCGATTCGCGTCTCTGACGGCCACATAGTGTCTACAATACCACGTCGATTCCGCGTGCTCTCACGGCCACATAGTTCTCTACTCCCTGCGCTGCAAGCGCTAGCAAAACGCTGGTGCCGCTGGAGAAACGCTCGAGAAACGCTGGTGAAGCTAGATCGATGCTATGCTTCCGTGCCCTCGCTACGCCCAACGTGCGCTAGCGGCACGCAGCGCACGCTGGCGTGCCGCTAGCGTACGCTGGTGACGCTGGGTGAAGCTAGATCGATAATCTATCCTTTCCCCGGCACTGCCGCTGGCGTACGCTGGAAGCGCTAGCGTACCTACGCGTGCCGCAAAGTATAAACGCAGCCTACGGTCGGTATACTGAGGATCACACCTCAGCCGTTCCTTTCTCCCTGAATCTTAATGTCATGGCAAAAAACTCATGGAGGGGCTACTGAGAATCAGTTATTACGCTGGACGACATCGCCCTGATGGCGGACAGCAGGGAAGAACTCCTGGCACAAGGTGCAGCGGTGGCACGATGTGCTCGCTGAGAATGGACTCATGAAGAAGATCAAGTTCATGAGCTCTGAAAAGTAAGAACCTGACGCCATGGCGAGAGCATCGAAAGAGTCGAGGACTTCCAGTACCTGGGGAGCGAACCTAAGCAGCTGAGGCAGCGTGGACCAGGCAGTGAAGGTCCGAATCAACGCGCCTGGATGAAATGGAGGGAGTCTACCGGATCAGTGCGACCGACGGTGCTCGGAGAACTCTCAGAGCAAGGTGTACCGGACGGTGTAAGGCCTTCAATGCTCTACGGCAATGATGCTGGCCGCGTCTGCAAGAGCCATGAAAAGCAGCTACACTCAGCTGAAATGAGAATGCTGAGATGGGCCTCGCGTGGACACGACTCGGAGAGTCAGAAACGAGGACGTCAGGGCGGTCACACAGACGGCTTCCGATCCAGCTGAAGCACGAGAGGGCAGCGACTGCCGATGGTATGGGCACGTGGCGAGGAAGACCCCCAATAAGAATGGCTTTGGAATTCGAAGTAGAAGCAAGCGACCAGAGACCCCAAAGAAAAGATGGAGGGACGTCATCAGAGGGACCTCACTGAAGTGAAAGCCACAGCGGAAGATGCAGTGGATCGGAACAAGTGGCGACGTCTAACACGAACAGCGGACCCTGCGACGGCGCGGACTGACGCTAGAAGAAGAATGAAGAAGAAAACAGGTTCTACAATGTAGCATCGGCGAGCTCTCTAAACTTCCACCAGAGTTCGCACGTTTCACCAAAAAGGGAGACTTGTAAACGGAAATAATGAAGCAGCGAAAGTGCAAAACGCCCTTCGACGACAGTTTTTTCGATTGTGGAATAGAATAGTTTCTAGCTGAAAACGTTCTTTCTTTTGGAACCGTTGTTGAAAATTTGATGTGACATGGTAGTTTTTCATGCTATGAACAGCCTCAATGTCCCTTATTGAAAATTTGTCGAGAATGGCTCATTTGCCTTTGGAGTGCCATGCCTGACGCGGTCATTGGCGCCCGTCTCCCTCGACGAGTGGTCACCGTGAACGCCCCAACAACGCCCCGCTTTCGGTGACTTTTCGTGGATTTATAAAAGTACACAAGTAGCAAACCTTTGATCACGAAGTGCCTATTGTCAGTGGAGTGTAAATTCGTCAAAACTAGCATGAACGTGGTTACGCTGCAATTATGTGCTAAATTTTCCATTTCCTAAATAATTATATGCCCCTAAAGGTCGTTGCTCTAGCTCACTACAGAAAGGAACGCGGCCACAGCTCGTTTCGAAGTCCAAGGGACCCATCTCGTCCTCAGATGAGCAGGGCAACCTGAACGGGTGGCGTTGCTTTGGCTTATGATGACGGCAGTGCGTCCTCGTCACCGCACTGTCGGTTCCGCAAGAGTGGAAGTAGCCTCTGAAGGATTTGTATGTACACTGCGAAGCAATAATATAGTTCCACCCATGAATCTCACAAAATCCCGTCTTACACAACGTTTTCAAAAATGCCCCCATACAGAAAATGTGGTGATTACCAATGACCACATGTCGCATGCCAACACCAAACTTAAGCTGAAAGAAACGAATTTTTTTTCGTCAATTTTTTCAAAAATTGTGCTGTTCTGACAACGAAGCAAAAATATAGTTCCACGCCGAACAGAATCGAATATTCCAACAACAAGGTGCACATAAAAGAGTACAGTATCAGTCTACTGGAACTCTATTTCTCCAGTTTAAGGTTGGAAAATACGGTTGCCCATGTTCGATTGAGAGATTTTAATAGGCTGTCGGCCGACTGCCCAATGACTAAATCAATAAGCTCATGGACCTTGTGGGAATTGTGCATTACTCTCATGGATCATACGCACTATGAGTCCCTCACATCTGCTCGCTTGGCGTTTTGAGTCGGGGCTACTCGCTGGCTAGGGCAAAAGAGCGGTTTTGGTGACGAACTGAAATCAGCGCTGCTCGGATAGCTTGAGACGGTGCAGTTAATCTGCAGTTGAAAATGGGAGACCTTCTTGCGATTTCAAGTCAAGGAAGCAAAGAGAAGTCGGTCGGCATTGAACATTTTAGATGGCGGAAAGAAATCATTGCTTTTCTCCATGGACGGAGCAAGTTGTCAGACGTTCGCATTCATGCGATGGCCACCGCAACTTTAGCGAACCGACAGCCACTGATGTTACCGCCCGATAAAAATGGAGAACTTTGTCTTCCTCATTAGTCGTGGACAGCGGGATCGGCTTTGCGGGTCGAGATGTGGAATTTTCACTCAATCAGGAAGCACGACCGCGAGAAAAAAAACTGAAACAAAAACACTACAGACAAGCACTAGTGCACCGCAGCCAAAAGACAACCTCACTTCATTGAGTTCGGCAACATCTTCGAGCAAAGCCAATTAGGTTTTCGCGATGGTTTTTCGTTGGAAACAGTGCATAACTCATATTCCTCCAATGGCTGAACTCGGGAGTTTTTCAAGAGACGCCTAACAGTATTCTCCGAGATATTAACCTCCGAAGATGTCTTGATTTCCCAACACGACACTGCAGAGTTGGATGCTTTCCAAGGATACGGCGGTTATTCCGATCGGGCAGCAAAGAAGGATGTCTAGAGCTCTTCTCAGCTCAATATCCTGTGGCTCCCTTGGAAAAAATCGTTGATAGTATGATGAGTGCGGCCCGAATCGCGCGCCATTCGACGCTTCACCAGTTTTTGAGCCTTCTTTGCGATAAACTGTCCTTCTCGAGTCCATTTATGAAGTTCCGCTTGCTATAGCCTAGAAGAGGCAAGAAGTCATAATGATGAGAAGTTCCACGGAACAAAAATGAGATGCAGCCGGAAAATATGGGGTGGAACTATATTTTTGCTTCGTTGTCAGAACGACCATTTTTGAAAAAATTGACGAAAAAAAATTTGTTTTTTCGAGCCAGAGTTTGGTGTTGGCATGCGGATTGGTATTGGTAATTACCACATTTTCTGTACGGGGGCATTTTTGAAAACCTCGTGTAAGACGGGATTTTGTGAGATTCATGGGTGGAACTATGATTATGCTTCGCTGTGGAAGGGATTTTACCTACTTAGTGATCGCATAATTTCCGCTTAGGTCACTATCTTGAGGAAGTGAGAGTGAGCATTGGATGAAATGCGCTCCTGGAGCCACGACATCCATCGAGAGGAACAAAAGGCTACCAGAGCGGTACCATGCTTCCATTTGCCGCACCGATCACGAACCTTTATGTACCCAAGAAGAAGCACAGCTTCTGGAACAGATGTGCTCTATCTCCGAGCTTGATTCGCTTTACAAAGGATATCAGGAGTTCAAAGGATAAGCTGAGTTTTGGGCAAAAGTCAGGTGGGAGGCAAACCCGCACCTCACGCTGAACGAGCAAGTGCGCGATCCATCACGTCACCAAGACAGCTATTGCCCTCTCTTCGATGACTTCTTTGCCATAGTGCCATCCTTATAGCACTCACACAACGTGACTGGGAACGTTCACTACGACTTGGGGCGACCCTTCAATGATGAAAGCAGCGTTTTCTTGTTTCTGATGATGTACCCGTGGATCGTAACCCTGTGAGGGGTAGAGTGCACAGTGGGTTTTCAAGAGCCAACATTTGCTGACTCTGTCATGTACCACCTCACCGCGGTGACAGGGTGTTCACCACTAATGGTGGCCAATGACACAAGCGGCTACGCACTACGCACAGTAATGTGTGTATGGGCGGCTTTCTTGTATCCCTAGCAAGGAAACGAAGGAGTGATCTAAGCCACTACTTCTGCTCAAACAGCTTCAATAGCGCTCCAGTCCTGCGTACATCGGATATGCTCTTCTGGGACGTCAGTAGTAGCCTCTACCGTTGAGTGGCCATCTAATCTCGTCAGGGAATCAGGACGTCACCAAAATAATCGGAAACCCGAGACTCCTCCACCCAACGACACAAGGACTGCCATTGGTCTGCTCGTATAATTGTCGGACTATTGCATCCGATGCTGGTCTTCGAACACTTTTGCTGAGAAGTCATCGGATCAAGCACGACGTTATCGCTATACAAGAGACGAAGGGCAGAAAGGAAACCATTAGAAATAGATGGATGGCAAGAAAGTTGGCGGCGTTGGATTTCTCCTAAACCAGGCAGTGGTTCACCTAATCGACTCTCACAAAATCTTTATTCCACGCATGGCTGTTCTACGTCTTCTGACCAAAAATCAAGGTACCATATCCATTATCAATTATGATTACGCGCCCAACTCCGCCGCCACTGACGAAGAACGCGAATAGTTTATCAACATCTGAAAGATACGGTTCAGAATGAAAGAAGTTACCACAAGTATCTTAATGGTAACTTCAATGCCCTTATAGGCAAACCACAACGGCGATTGGGGACTCGGGCCCCACGGAGCGAATAGTCGAAATGGAATGGAGAAAGGTTACTTGACTTGCTGTCTGCATGTCGCCTATATCACGGAAACTCTATGTTCAAGAAGCCGATTAGACGACGATGGACCTTGGAAAGTCCAACTGGACAAACGCTCAAAGAAATTGATCACATTCTAACCAATTGACGCTGGAGCCTATTCGAAGTATCAGTACTGCCCTCATTCGATACTGGCTCAGACCACCGTTTGATACGTGCCAAAGTATGTCTCAAGAAGAAATTATTCAAATGCGGCCCCTTACCTCGAGGACTCCCTCCTACAATAGTGAGCAATTGGAAGCTCGCATTGAGGCTCATAGCTGGAACTTGCTGGACGACCCATCGGAAGACTACAAATTTCTGGTTGAAGATCTGTTCAAGTGCGCAGAGCTTTCACGTCTTGCACGACCAGATTCCAACCCCAGGCTCAATGCTGTCGCAACTGCTTTGCTGGAAAAACGGAGGGCTTTGAAAATTGACCCTAATGCCACGCACTTGGAAAAAGTCACTGTCAATAAGGCATAACGGTTTGCTGTCAGAGAATCACTCCGAGCTTAAAGGCACTTTCCGCGATAAAATAAGGCTATAACCTTTCAAATGTGTCAGACGATCCGGAAGGAGATTGCGGAGGCTGCGCTACCTTTAGAAAGTGAAATTCGACAAGAATTCCGCCTTAAGCTAACCAATTTGGCCCATTGGCGCCCCTTAGGCCCATGCCGACCCCAACCGGCTGCTAGCTACTAGCTAGTAGCCACTATACTACCTCTCTTCATTCCGAATGGTGAGAGTGAGGTGATAAGATAAAAGAGCTGATATCTTTATGATAACGACGAGTGGAAATTCGTACAAACATGCGTTTTCTTCATTGCATGCATGTACAAGTTGGCGTCGATATGGAAGCCTATTTAGGGCATTCTCGGCTGCTTTTCCGCTGCTTTTCTCCGCTAATCAGATACCATATACATATTTTTCGTCCCTATGTGGGGTTCCGTTACCCACAATCTGTGGTCGCGGGCTTTGCCTTTAAGGACTAGGCTGTTGAATGGCGGAAACAAGATCGCGCATCGACGCTGTTAACGAAGATTCGAACGATCAGGGAAATGTCATTTGCTCTTATAGACAAGGATGGAAAAAAATACAAACATTCTAGAAGATCTACACATTGTTGGTGAATTCTACGCGAAGCTTCTCCGCTCTTCCACCAATGTCCTTAGATGCTCTTTACCGCCTGCTGAAGACCCCCTCCTATTCTGGAATCGGAGGTCGCAAATGCGATGAAAAGATGAAGGAAGGAACTGCTCTTGGTCCCGATGGCATCTCTGCCAATCTTCTCCGTGCAGGAGGAAAGTCCCTTCATAGACTTCTGACACTTCGCTGAGCACTTCAATTATTACCTGCAATTAGAATAATTCCAGAACAGTGGAAAGAATCGAGAACATTTCTTCTGTTCAAGAAAGGCCAAAGGGAGGAGATTGCCAACTACCGGCCTATCAGTCTGCTCTCGATATATATGTTGTTTACGAAAATACTGCTCAACCGTATGGAACGCATCTTGGACGACTATCAACCACTACCGCAGGCCGGCTTCCGCAAGAATTTCTCTTGTATGGACAACATACAGGCAATAACACAGCTCATAGAGAGGAGCCGCAAATACCACCTTCCACTTGTCCTCTTCTTTGTGGGCTATAAAAAGGCCTTCGACTTATTGTTAGTGGAGGTTGATACTGTTCTCAACGCCCTCGTGCAAGCAGGAGTATCCTCTGCGTACATTCCTCTGCTCGAACAGAGTTTATCGAACTCATCAACGACCCTTCAACCGTTCGAGCGCAAGGTAAGCATACCCATCGAGAGCGGGGTACGGCAGGGGGCACGAGATCCTCGAAGTTGTTCACGGCAGCTTACAGTATGAGATGTCAAAACTATGTCTCAACTGGGATGACAAAGTTTACTTGACTGACGGCAAAAGAACAAGCAACTTCCGCTCCGCCGATAATCGTCTTGATATCCAATAATACAGTCGAAATGAAAGATATGGTAAACGACGACATGGCTGGTCAGAAAATTGGCTTGAATACGTCCAAGACAAAAATGATGGTAAACCACTGGTGTGACGCGGGAACTGTGAAATTGGCAGGAGTTACTCTCGAAAGAGGGATATCTGGGAAGAGAGCTAAACACGCTGAACAACATCTCTTCTGAAATAAGCCGCAGAAGGCGCGCAGCATGGGCAGCTTTTATATTGCTTCGCGAAGTAACGGAGCTAATCAAAGACCCTGAACCAAGAGCCTCAATATTCGACGCCACGGTGCTGCCAGCGATGTCTTACGCGACCGAAACCTGGGCTGAAAACAGGACAATCACCAAGGCAATGCAAACTACGCATCGTGCACCGGAGAGATGTTTTTTAAGGTCGTACACCGCTAGCAATGGCTATAAGGTCTACAAAGTACAGACCTAAGGGAGAGGTCGAGATTGAAAGAACCGCTGCAGTATATGGCAGTGCAAATACCGCTGGGCTGTCACTTACTCCGCCGCAACGATGCCATAGTGAGTCCCCACGTCACAGAATGGCTCCAAGGAACGCAAAACGGCCTCTGACACGACCACCAACGCGTTGGTGCGACTCGTTTTTGAAATATTAGAGAACGCGGCCCAGCAAATTGGATGCAAGTAGCCAGAAATTGTGCGTCATGGAAGAGCTGTGGTCCCAACTGAAGACCAAGCCAGCTGAAGGACCATCAAAGTAAGTAAGTATTTTAGCTGAAGGAATGTCTACAATGGCCACTAAACGACCACGTCATGACATTTCTGTTACGAAAAAGAAAAAAAGATTTATAGCAAGGAGCATGAGGAAAAAGGGGAGTGAATTCGAGCAGCGTGGAACTGAGAAAGCATCAAAACTGATGTGGTCTTCAGCGTTTAAGAGGATAGACATATGAACGGCAGTGAATAAAGCCGGATAATTATATAGCTGATATGTTCTATCAGGCTGTTCCCAGGCTTAGCGCAGGCCACATCGATTTCTTGACATTCAGGGAAGGGTATTATTTAGATCTTACATCTGACGTACATAGCCTGGGGCTAAACGGACTTGTGCGTTGTCGCGGCCGCAGCTTTTTCCGTTCGATCTCCTACAGTTTGTAAAAGAAATACATGAAATAATGAGCCGCGAAACTCCCAAAAGAGATACCCGTTCACTTTGAGAGGGGCAGAAAAAGCCTGTTTGTTAGCTGCATGTCATCGATAAGAAATTTTCTGCCTTGAAGGAATGTCGCTACAGACATGTAGTCTGGATTTTCAGACCGTGGACACTAGCCATGCATGTCCATCAAAGGGTCCCACATTTCAGAGAGGTCGGGTCTGCCACTCATTTGGGCTTGGACTCTTTGGATTTCGCTAATTTCTTGGGGGTGTGCCTCCCCACGCGCTCCCGTTTTCCTTCAAATGCGCCCACCCGAATGCAGCCGCTCATTCCGGAAGATGTCGCTCGCACAGGAGGGCAAAAGTTGACTCGTGGCGACGGACGCGTTTTCCCATGCCGACTTTCCTCCATAGAGACATCTCTGGCTCTCATTCGTATCCCTGGCCGCTATTCTCGCTGCCACACTCTTGCTGCTGTCAGATATAACCTTTACATATCTCCCATAACACAATTGCAAGGGCTCAGCTGTAAAGCAAATTTTAGGGAAAAAAGCCGGTTACGCCCTGACTGAGGTCAACTTTTTGCAGTTCATTTTAAGCACCGGACGAGGATGCGAACGTGTAATACGGGACAGGAGTACGGGCTGAAGGGCACAGAGCCGCCCGCGCACCAATAAAATTACGAAATCCAATAACTAGAACAAGGTCTACGGACAACTAAAACTCTCCCTTCAATGGTATCAGGTTTGTGTTTTTCTCAGCGCTCTCATGTCTGCATGGGGTTTTCTGGCCATTCGGTTCTTTCACTTTCCAATTTTTCCGCCCAATCAGTGGCTTATCAACCCCGAAGTCCTTTCTCTTTCAAAACTCATCTCCTGACTTGCAGAATGCTTTTTGTACCTCCCGATGTCCTTGCAGCCGCAGTCCTCTGTTTCTTCGCGCCCTTGCCTTTCGCAGCAGGACCCTCACAGAAAGTTTGAGTTGTCACGTAAGTCTAGAATAGGAGACGTGCGATTGTATCGCAAGCCAAAGAAATTGTACCGCTAACGGCAATGGATGAGTTGAGTTGTACCATATCCACAGACGTCGCCGATAGAGCGAAAAGTTCGTTGAACTTCACAGAGGGTTTTTCGTAGGACCCATGGGATGAATTGCTCCAATAATCCAAACGAGCCGTGAGAAGACATAGCTCGTACATAATGAATGCGGCGTCGTAGGACACGTCCAGCACCGCAGGGACCCACGCCAGAATAGCCACATCCCAGCTAGGAGCATGCAGCGACTGAGTTGGTATGGGCGGAGTCCGTCCGAAGAGGAGAAGTCGCACTCATGTCGCAAGCCTCTTGTGTCCTAGCGAGTCACAGGAAGAAACCCTGTTTGGTTTTTCTTGCAAACGACGAGCGACGGCCTGCTAACTGAACTTGAGACAATTTACGAAAGGAAGCAGGATTCACGCGAAGAGGGTAGAGCCTTGTTCAGTGGTGAATCTTGTCGGTGCAGCCCAGGAGGATTGAATATTTGAAGAGGGATCACCAAGGTTTCGTAAAGCACTGCAAAGCGCTTCGAAAGTTTCGTGTCGTAGCGGGTTAGCGGGTCGAAGCGAAGCTGCCTCACTCGTGGTACTTCGTCGCAGAGTGGGGGCTCTGTATTGTTCTTCGTGTGAAATGGCACAGCCGCACTTCCAGGATAGTATTCTGCTGCTTGACCGCATACGTAGGACAAACCAGAGCACTGATTTCCAATAAATGCCTCAACATGCCCTCTGCCCATCCAGAGTCGCTCCGATTTGCCCATTCTCCTTCAGGGCACATTTAATGCTTAGGAGGGAATCTAAGCACGAATCATTTATAAAACATATCCAACGATTTCATGCACGATTTGAGAAGCCAACCACTGTTTGAGCCACGCCCATTAACCTTTTCTTCGGCGATGTTGTTTTGTGCGAGGCACCATGGAGTGATGAGAGAGACAAGACAACTTTTTATGTAAGGATAATTCTTTAGGGAGATATCTGCCTTGAACCGAAACAACGAAAACCTGTTTCATAACCTTGCACTACATCATGTACAGCAGAAGGTTGTTTTTTAGTGATGGTCGGCGAAATAAAGAGGCTTAAATTCGCTCCCGTGCGGACAGGTTGCCCTTTTCGTGGGTTTCAAAACCTTCAGTACTTCCTTGACAATGAACCCAATAGCTCTTCTATTTTTCGCTGTATTGATCTGCATCGCTTCAAGCCAATGGAACCAGTGGTATGGACCGTCAGGTAAACATAATCACGAGGAAGTTCTTTATTTCATTCCAAGAAGGATTCTAACTTTTATCTTTTTTGAGGTAACAGCTGCAGTATTTGCGCGCCAACTCTGAATTTATTGGGTTGGCACATAAGTAATGGCGTTTTTTTCTATTGGGAATTTTGTTCCAAAAGTGAAACGTTTTGAAAGCAAGTTTGATATCATCTGATAGGAAACTATTCGTAGTATAAGAATATCAAAACAGCTTCGGTTGGCGGAAATTAGCACCTTCGAAACTGCCTCTATTTACTCGAAGTGCTAAAATCACTCAAGTTGCTCCATACATTTGGAAAAGGTTGAGCTAGAAGTCTCAGCAAGGGAATCTCAATAGGACGCTTTGGAACGAATTTCAAGACTTTCAAAGTTGCCAACTTTCACCTCGCCCTATTGGGCAGGCGCACGTCTGTTCCACCTGGAATTTTATGCTAATAGATGAACGTTTTGTTGATATGTTTTGCATGTTCTGATAGCAAATTTCGTGCTCTATAACACTGCAATGGAAATCTGTTCATCAGGGCTGTTTGCTTTCTGTTAATTTCAGGTTATCTTTACGGAACGTGAGGTCGATGAGAATTAACGTTCCTGACTTCCTCTCCCTACCGCTGTCCACGGAAGCTTCAAAGCTCCTAGAGCAGCTCAATAGAATCGCCATGGTTTGAGTAAGGCATAGAGTAACAGATTAGTATTAGGACGGCTCACAACTTATCTGGAAAAAAGCAACAACCGACAACGTTGACCTTGCGCCCAACGTTTCAACACAGATCAATCGACCCATACCTCACGATTTTTTTCTCCTTAGTAAATTTCAGACACAGTATTTACAACTCTATAAAAAATATAGATGTTCATAATAAACTAGTCAGTGATATATTCCCATTCTTTCTTACAACCTCCTCCCACCGATCAGCCAGCTGTTCAATGCCTTCTCGGTAAAAATCCATACATTCCAAAACAAAAACCTGAAAAACAAGGAAATCTAACGGATTTTTAAAATAACTGCACAACGTTGTATAGCACGAAATTTGCTATCAGAGCATAAACAAAGACAAAACACAATAGCAAAACATTCAACTTAGCATAAAATTCGTGGAAATTGGGAGCGCTAATTCTCATCGATCTCACGTTCCGTAATGATAACCCTAAAATGACAGAAAGTGAGCAGCTCGAGAACAGATTCCCATTGCAGTGTTATAGAGCACGAAATTTGCTATCAGAACATGCAAAACATATCAGCAAAACATTTAACTATTAGCATAAAATTTCAGGTGGAACAGACGTGTGCCTGCCCAATATCGGCGAGGTGGAAGTTGGCAACTTTGAAATTCTTGAAATTCATTCCTTCCAAAGCGTCCTTCTGAGATTCCCTTGCTGAGACCTTTAGCTCAACCTTTTCCAAATGTATGGAGCAGCTTAAGCAATTTAAGCGCTTCGAATAGACGTAAATAGAGGCAGTTGTCGAAGGTGCTAATTTCGCCGACTTCACTTCCAACTTCAACGACTGAAAAATTCCCAGAATATTATTCCTTCAACCGAAGCTGTTTTGATATTCGCATACTACGAGGAGTTTCCGATCAGATGATGTCAAGCTTGCTTGCGAAGCATTTCACTTTTGGAACAAAATTTCCAATAGAAAAAAACGCCATTACTACTGTGCCAACCCAATATTTCTGATCGACTGTCGTTCTGTGCATGATACAGCGCACCCACCCCCTTCTTCCCCTATCATTGCCGCCATCTCATTTTCCGGAAACGCGTGGATTCCCTCCCCGGCCCAAGTGGTTTGGCTCACAGTCTCACATATCTCTCGCGGCTCCAAATTGGCCGACAAAGGCGCACCGGCCGTCATAAGCAGAAGGGACTCCACACGGCGGCCCACGATCTCCAGCGGTCTCGTTTCTGTGGGCCCAAGCGTGACGCTCTGCGTCCATTAAGTGTAGAGTCCGACCTTCCGTCCCGCACTTCTTCCAGTTCTCTCGTCCTTTTGTATTTGGTCTTTCGCCGCGCAGCGATGTCTACGAATACCAGTGATTTCCCGGGAAATGGGTTAGAGGACTTCTCTGGAGGTCCAACCTATTCACTTCTTGAGCGGCGAATTCGCAACTTTGCATTTGGACTCGAAAGTCCATGAACTGCGGTCATGGAGTGTGTTTCCAATGGACTTAAATATTCTTTATTTCAGGCTATGGTGGCAGAGGATTTGGGTCTGGACGCTCTGGAAGAGGCGCCTGGAATTACGGGAATTATGGTGGGTGGCTTGGACGGCATGGTGGTTATGGGCGAGGTGAGTACTCATTTCCAACATTCCATAAACCCGTGGTTTTTTTCAAAGCTATTTTCGTTTCACTGCCAAGATACTTTGAATGTGGTGCAGGCGGTGGGATAAAATTATTAGAAAAGCTAGATGGAAGAGAAGTGGGTAAGGGTCATATACGCCCGCCTAAACACACCCCCTCGGGTGTCGCCTTGCTTTACGCCCTCTCCAGGAATAGCGGCATAGTACTGAAAAGCCTGCACTGGTGCAACAATCGGCAACCCTTTTATATGAGAGAGAGAGCCCATTAGGCTACGTTCATACTTTCCGGCAGCGCATGGCAGGTTACAAGCGTACCCAGCGCCAGCGACTAGGAAAATATAGGTATCGATCTAGCGAGCGACATTTTCGTGGGCAGTTTGAGCTAGAGCAACGCTGGAGGACGTTTTGGTCCGCTATCCATACTTCCCCAGCCACTCGAAATGCTGTTGTACACTGGCGTACGCTGACTCAAAGTNTGACCGCTGCCTTAGACTGTCTTGTCGACTACCGCCGAAAAGATCGTGTTCGCTCAGCTAGGGTAGAGCACATGTAGCTCATTTCAGCGGTTCTAGGCCAACTGTGATTCAGCCTTTTCTACGTATAGTTTCTAGATTCTGAAGTAGTGCTGACCTATTGTTGTGTTCACGGCCCTCCACTCTTTAATTCCAGACATCGTCAACCACAATCCAGGCGTTGGACTAGCCCACCACGTATTAGACGGCATTTTTGGTTGATTACTTTCCAGTGGACCGGCAGTTCTTTAGTTCAGCTGATTACCTGTTTCTGCGTAACGTGCACTCATTAATGTGTGATTTCAAGCATTCTTCTGCCTCTGTTTTGTCTTTTTTTTTGGAGTTTCATGCGTTAGTTCGAAACGCGGCAAACAAATAGGCATTACAAGCGAAGCGACGTGCGTGTATTCGCACTGGGACCCTCAATGTGCCAGCACTGCGGCATCACGATTCTTTCTGTGTCTGAGCCTCTCACGCCAACTGGCTAGGAAATCGTGCTGTGCCGCAACTTAGAAATAACGTTTCATATCCTGTTTATGGCATTATTTATGCTTATTGTCATGCCTTCGTTGTATAAAGACAGTTCAACAATAGTGTTAGATCAAATACAAATAGTGTTGGATCAATACAAAAACAGTTCCAGTAAGGTATTCTTCATAAACCTTACCACAATAGTGGTAGTAGCAATGGTAAAGGTGGTATTCTATTATTCACCCGAAGTTCAAATAAAACTGAGAACCAGGCATGCATTGCCGAGAGACGGTTCTTCTGGATGGTTTCATCACAGCTCTAACAAGGGAGTTCTTTCAGGTCATGGAGTGGGTTTCGTTTTTGCTATGCGTTTATGAGAATGCCAAAAAATGAGCGGAAACAATTTGACAAAAAAGGGCGATTTTAACCGGCTTATTGGGCTCTGTTGTGACTGCAAATTTGAGGGTGCACAGTTGATGAGGTGTTCCTTAACTATGTATCAAAAAGAGAGCAAACTGAAGCCAAAAAGAAAGTGCATGGAGAGAAGCAGTACCGAAGTCACTTCAACGATTCCTGCAACAATGGTTTGCAGTACCGCGTTGTCGACGGATGGCGAGTGGTAGTGCGATGAGCTCTCGAAAAGGGGGTTTACGGATCGGGTCTTCCTAGCGATGAGCTTTCTGGATTTCCGTCTCCTTCTGTTCCTGCGTGCATGATGATGTACATATACCGGGGGGGGGGGCAAAAAAGAGTCATTTTGCCATCCATTGGACTTTCAAAGCGGCCATAAGTTACGACTTTATTAATTTATCGGCATGCATTTTTAGCTGACCATACCTCTAAAGAGCACATATAATACTAAAGTAATATACTCGCGCCACAGCTTCTGGAGGAGCGCCAATCAGAAGATTCGGCGCGCGCGAAAGTGAGTGGGTACCGGAGTCGAATGCGAGATACGTTGATTTCTCGCGCCACTGTAGATCGCGCCTGTTAGCTCCTCCGAACCGAGTAATGTGAGGGGGGGTTTAGTTTCAGGACCGCCCGCTTTAAATATTCATCTTTTCGCAGGTACTCAACGTTCTTTCCCATTCCGGAATAGTAGGCGAAAGTTTTTCCAACGCCCATTCGATTAAATGTGTGTGTCACTCAATCCGTGTAGCTAAGTACAGAAGGTTCCAAAGACAGGTACGGGCGATCGACATGAGAGATGGGATTTTCTCCATCGAGATTGCTCGATGTGGCCACCAGCCAAGCACACCTCACTGCTGGGCCGCACGAAGAAAATATCGGTTGCATTATTCGCAGGTACGGCCGGCGGTCCCCACACCAATCAAACCACGCGCCTTGGTGAATGGGGTGAAAGATGAATGTCGCTGGACCGTAGCGACGTTGACGGCTGCTCGATGTTTGGGTCTTGCCATGATCAAGAGTACTGGTGCTTCAACGTAGGCCATCCATGGGTGATTCCATTCAAGAAGTTCGCGAGCTGTTTGGGAGGCCACGTGAAATTGCCAAAGGCTTCTCTCACTCAGGCCGCGACTGGGAGATGAGCTTCATTATTTTGGTGTAGCATGAGGGTGAAATGGCGGCAGCCGGCTCCTACTTATAGAGGAAGATCTTTGGTATCTTCGCACCCCCTGGTAGCTCTATATCCACTTCCTCTGTCTGGGGTTCTAGGCGAAAACTTCGCTCATATGTGATCTCGGTCGGAATGACTTTTTTTTGCCCACCCCCCCTGTATAAACATGGATATATGCCATTGCGAAGACCCGGCGCATTTTTTTAACAATCATAATTTCACGACCCAACGTATACAACTATTGCGCTCCTATAGAATATTATTTACAACGAGGAAAACTCTTGCTGAAGGTTGGGACTACCAGGAGACTGGGTGCCCTACTCACGAGAAAAAAAAAAAAAGACAGAAAAAAACCACTCCACATTTTTGCAGCACGGGCGCAACCTATATCGCTGATTGGCTCAAGTAGCATTCCCTAGCACTGAAATTGCTTGTCCACCCCACCACGCGAGGGGCCAACCAGTCTACCCGCCGTAACGAACTTTCCAGCAAAAAAAAATTTTGAAGTTTTGGTGATAGATGGACCGAGCCACTTGGTTGGCTAGTGGCACCGATCAGTACACTGCAGTGGTAGCTAGGTTCCACTTGAACTTTCCAGGGTAAAGATATTGTGGCGGTACAATATAATATGTCGCCTTTTTAGAATTTTGTAGTTTGTTGGTTAATGAGCGGTATATACTACCCCTGCGAAATATGAAAGGTCCAAGGTAACGAAATTGGATAACTACTTGTTACAGTATATCCTGTAGCGCAGCAGTTCACACGACCAACTATCAATAGCTCGAACTCGAGAGAAAAATACCCGCTGGAAGTCCGCATGCTATAGTTATAAACAGGCCCCTGACCGAGGTTCTGACGCCTACAATTGGCTCTAGCCATTTGGCGCCAGACCATGGCCTTAAACTCCTCCCCCGGCTCGCGAGTGGGATGCGGGCACTAGTCGCGTTGTGAATCATTTTCCTAGAATTTACCGAACCCTCGGCCCCCTGCATTCCATACTAAACAATACGACCCCCTTTTTTGGAACTGGATAAGACCCCTCCCTCGCCAGCGCCTCTCGTCCTTCCTCGAACGCGAGCGCGTCGTCGAGCGGGGGGGGGGGAGGGGGGGTTGTCAAATTAAACTATCATTTTCAAGTGTCGGAAATAGTAGTGCGTCCGGGAACTGACCAAATACGACCCCCCTCCCAAAAATGACCAAGTACGACCCCCCTCTTTACAGCGTCCGTGAAACAAGACAACTATCAAAAAAAATTTTTCTTTGACCAAATACGCCCCCCCCCCTCCCTCGCGGTCAAATACGACCCCCTGTGCTGATCACAACGATGGCGTACCCTGGTTGGGATGCTGCGAGAATCGTATGAGAAACTACAATGCTACCTCACTGTGTGCCAAATAAAGTACTTTTTTATTTCGACTTGTATTGTTTTCGATGCACTGTAGACGAAGGTCTCATTTGCTATGCATACTCGACATTAGAAATAGAAAGGAGTCTAGAAAATTGGCGCAAAGTAGCTTTTCCTCAGTAAACTTTTCACTCTTTGACATTTTTTGACATTCCCAGAAATGCATAGCAAAAACGAAACCCATTTTTGTGATCCTCATATGAGCCCCTACAACATGCAACAAACCATTTCTAAAAAGCGCGCCATGACCTGAAAGACCTCCCTTGTAAGCGAGAGCCATAGGAATATGAGCTGCTGGAAAGTTCGTGTCGACCACACGGCGCTGAAAAAGCATCGAGAAGTACAAAAAACATGTCGAGCCTGGAGATGACCTTTTCAAAGAGTGGGAACACCGGGGTAGGTGAAACTTTCATTATGATGTGACACATGAAAGATGGAATGTGAAAGGTCAGACTGGTCGCAAAGCGCCATGCAGTCGTGAGAGCACTGAGAAAAACAGAGTTGGAGCCATGTAAGGAATTGAGTTTTGGTTGTCCGTAGACCCTGAAACCAGGATGCCGTCTCCGTGGTTTGCCCTCACTATCCTCATTGTGCATACCACAATAGATTGTGTCGATACCACAATCTCGCAGCGAAGCTCATACTCAGCTGTAGAAAAACAACTAGAAATGAGGGGTTGCAGACAAACAGCGCGCTTGGCTGTGGCTAATGCCGTTTGCACTCCAGAAATTTCGTCTTCGAGCTCATTTTATAAGTGGCAAGATCACCGATCCGCTAAAAACTTATATATAGGGGTAATTTAACACCCTGATCACGAATATGACATTCATTTTTGGCGCTGGCCCTAATGGATGACACTACGGTTACCTGCGCTCTGCTAAGGCTGAGCCCAGGAGGTAATCGTAGTGTCCTCTCTTTGCGCCAGCCCCAAGAATGAGTGTCATACTCGTAATCAGGATGTTGAAATGCCCCTATATACAAGTTTTTAGCGGAATTGGTGACTTAGGCTATTTGAAAATGAGCTCGAAGACGAAATTTTCGGAGGCCAAACGGCATTAGCCCTTGGCTGTAAGTAGGCGTTTGGCTGGCCTTCCAGCAGCGTGGGCGGAATATGGAGACGGCATTCGAGTATCCCTACCCTCCAGCCCTGTTTCTGAGCTCTTGTGAAAGGAGAAAGAGGCATTTTCGCGACTGTGGGCCCATCCACCCCACATGGCGGGGGCCAAGGAAAGGCAGTGGGAACGATATCATGGTTTCTTACAGAAAACGGAAATAGAGACACTGAGTGTGACAGTGGAGCAGAAAAGTTACGAAACGGGTTTTAAGAGAGGGTCCTTATGAAACGCTTCAATCTGGCTATAGCTGGTCGCCGCGAACCTGCAATATCATGACGATTGCAAGAAACGGCACACTGTTGAACTTACGGTGAGATGAGGGGGAAGCCCTTCGAATACCCCGGAAGGCTTTCAACACAGCTCATCTACTTGTGAGGAAAAAAAATCGAAGCGCGAGGGCAATGGCAAGCTCCCTTTAGAATGCGCTGCGCACTCGTGTTCCATCCAGATGAGCAGCGACATTTATAGAACGTGGATCTATGGAGTACGGCCCTGGTATGGAGCAAGCAACTTTCTTGACTGACTCATGGGTTTATAGCCGTATTAATACGAAGCTTAATTGTGGCATTACCTTAGTTTCATTCACACTATATGGATTTGTCATGAATTTCATCCCTATTGAGATACCATACTCCACAGCGCGTACAAAGCAGGGCAGTGTCCCAATAATGATACCTCTGCTCTATACATTGATGAGACCTTCAAATACTACCCCTTGGGAGACCTTTACGACCCAGTTGGGAGACGGGGGGGGGGAGCATTTTGCACTTTTGTTACTACCTCTCGACGTGTCGACACATCTAGAGAACCTTTTCTTGAGTTGACAGGCTTCATCATGGTAACTCGACGAGCTTGCTCCGGCTTCGCAAGAGTCCACACGTTTTAACACGGCTGGACATGTAAATCGGAACTAGTGAAGCAGCAAAAGTGTGAAATGACTCCTGTCGCCAAACTCTCACGAGCCCTTGTCCCTATCTACAGGCCACATACGACCTTTCGCCCTCCTCCCCCCCCCATCTCGGATGCCGCACCATACGCTTGACCCTGGATGGCGCGTCTTCACCAGGTGGGGGCAACGCGCTCCAACGCGAAGACCGCGACGCGACTGCATGTGATTGTGGATGTTTACGGGGGTGAAGTTCATTTCAGGACAGTACTGGTGCTTTCTCGTTGGGGGAGGGGGGGGTCGTTGATGTTTCGCTGCTGTCTGCCTCTGGTCACTACTTAAATTTCGGAGGTTGCTTCAGCAGCACGAGTTATATAATACTTCTTTGATCTCATTTTTCCCTTAATTAAGTAATGGTACGAATTAATGCCTAATGTGTTTCGTTTTCCATCAGTGATTTATCCTTTATGGGACGGCTGTCATAGCTAAATCTGAAAAATAGGATCAATCCAGGCCGGTGAAATTCAATGGAAGGTTAGTGTCATCCACAATTCATGTTCATGACAGGATCTTTCCATGTGTTTTAGCTGAACTTCTTTCCGCGACAGAGTGGGGGAGGGGCATTTTGCACCTTTGCTACTTCCTATCGAAGTGTCGGGCCATCAAGTGAAGGCCTGTGAAATCTTGTAAAGCCACGAAATGACACTGTGGGGGGTTTGTTGTTTATCTGTCAACTTATAAAGCAATGAGATACTCGCTCCAGGTTCACAAGTGTTCGCAGGTTCACCAGAGTGAGCAAACCGAAAATAATGAATCAGCGAAGGTGAAAAATGCCCCCTGTCGCCGAACTACGTCCATTTCCTCATAATTTCAAAATAGGATCGCCTGCCATGTCGCAGCTCAAACAGTTGGTCTTGGGCGATGATTCAGTACCATCATCTCCGTGCGATCCAGCAAAAGGTACTTCATTTTCATTGATTTCTAGTGGTTTGCTAGCCACAGTTTTTCTACGAAGTATAAGTTTACCGCAAGATTCGTAGTCGAAGTTCCCGTTCAAATCCATCCTGCATACGTAGACAATAATAAATAGACGTAAGGCTGCGTAATACCTGCGACTCTAGAAAGTCGAGGTTTTAGGGAATGTCCAAAAAGTGATGGTAGGTAATAAGTCGCTAAGATTCGAAAATCTAGCTTACCTATATATTCACCTGAAGTGTGCGATTCAAGTTTGCTATGGGTGGGGCATGGGTGACATGGCAGAACACACAACTGAACTAAGCTCCGCCATGGTCGGCGGGATGTGCTTCGAAAATTTCAGGTTTCATGGCAACTACTTGAGAAAAGCTTTAAAATACGTCCCATACACCCTTCTGCCTTACAACTTCCTGCCAATTTTTGGGAGACATTCTCCAGCTTTCAGTCGTCGAGCGTGGCGGTGGGGGAGGATCCATAGCGCTCGTAAAACGCGAAACCAAGACAAGTCTACATTTTCTCCAAAGGCAACTACCACCCTTCTTTCCACCTATAAATGCGTATTTGTCTCTCCTAGTTACGGCCCAAAAAGGCTGGTCTCCACCTAACTAGACCCTCTTGGAAAGTGTGGATCAATATAAGAAACCATGCGGAAAAGCGGACCCACAACAATTTTTCGGCGCTATGTCGAGTCGATGCAGTAGGGCCGTGAGGGCTTACGTGCTTCCACTCCCTCCCAACTAGCGTTTATGAAATCGCTATTTTCGAGTAAACTTGTTGTCTCAAGTCTGTCCCATGTTCACCATTACTTTAACGTTTAGTCTTGGCGCGACAGCATGTGCCAAATTGGGAAGTAGTGGCGTTTGAAGACAATTCCCGCGATTAAGTATCACGGCTAGTAGGTGCTCATCATGAACCGTAGCCCACGAGTAACTACCCAGTAGAGAAAAACGCAAAAGAATTCTGGGAACCCTCTGAGCAGAGACTCCCTCAGCAGTGGGCGCCCTGGATTTGTCGGGCGTCGGCAAGCCAAAAGAATTCGACGTGCGACCGATTCCCGGCAAGAGCACAGGAAGTCACCTTACTACGCTCCAGGTAACGCTATGTACATATGCAGTTCCAAGCCGTTTCGCTGATTGAAAGTAATCGTGGTTGCAATGGTTGCAATATTCACATGTCTCTAGCCTCTTCATAGGGCCTCTTCGAGTGACGAAAGGGGTATATTATGTTATGTTTATTACACGGGAACCCGTGTGGCACAACAGGGTAAAGAAAAAAAACACCTAGTAAGAAAAACAATACAATTAGTAGCAACACAAACAACAGAAAGAAGCAGCACACAGGAAGTGAAGCAGACAATTTTTGAGCCCATCAAACAGAGTAAATGTGACATCAGGATACTTTTCCAGAGTGGCTTTAAAGGAAGTAAGTTTATTGGATGACCTTCCCAAGGAGAGTATCCTATGAAACTCTTGGCAGGTTCGATTGAGGAAGAGATGGTGTCTAACGTTACGTCTAGCTCGCGGAATGGTAATTTTCCTTACCGAGCCTCTAGTCGTTGTTTCGTGAATTCCCATCAATGCGCTAGGCCTAATACCCGAGTAACCATGAAAGATCTTGAAGAGTGTTATTAAATCAAATTTCCTCTTTCTAAGGGAGAGCGGCTCGATATGGAGATTGATATTACGCGTTTTATTACCAGGGATCCTGTCATACTGGAATCCCACAGATCTTAAAAAAACCTTCCTAGCGAAACTATTCTGAATGCTTTCCAACAATTTAACAACTCGAGCTTTGTATGGATTGAAGTCCACTGTTCCGTATTCCAGCAGAGGTCTAATATAAGTCTTGAAGGCCCTACAAAGGACAACTGGGTCATCAGATAATAGTGCTCTGAATAAGATAAACATATGTGCCACAGCTTCCGAGGCAATTCTAAATAGTGTTGGTCAAAACATAGGTCCTTAGTAACAAGAAATCCTAGATCGGTGATTTGTGTGACCCGTTCCAATAGCATCCCATCGATGGAGAATCGGCCTGAATGGTCGCCTTACCTATGCGAAGATTTAGTTTTGTCCTTAGACAAAGGTAGGTTCCACCGGCTAGCCCAGCGGTACACTTCATCAATGGCCTCTTGGAGCAGGCGTGGATCATCTGGTGAGCGAATGGGGTGATACAGCTTAAAATGGGGTGGATGGGGTGTAAGGTGGATGCCTATTAACCCATTGCGTACCGCGTGCTGCACATGGTGAAGCATTCTTAGTGTGAACTCATTTAGCATTGTTAGATGACTGGAAAGAGTAGGTATATTCCTGAAGTCGTCAGGGACAAAATATGTGTGGGGGAAATTGCGAGATTGAATAATAACTATGTTGCTAGCATTTTTCGAGTAATACCTCAACTATTACATTTTTTAATTAACTCTCCTTTACCAATGAAACCGAAATCCTGCTTAGTATACGACTGAAAAATTGTAAAATGCTGTGAGTGAACACCTTCTAAGCACACTGCGTCACTTTTTCAATTCCTCTTAATTTTATCAAGCTTTTTTGGCTAGTTCCGCATTTTTCGGCTTTACTCTTTTATCACGTAACAATATTGAATCCCTTAAGCATACATACGTATACTTATAAAAGTTGATGCATAATACGATGTGTGTGCAATATTTTTATGTTATATGTGTAAGATAAAAATCTTATGTTTTTATACTCAGCGCGCCAGAAATCGCGTCGCGCAAATACACTGCGGTACGCAGTGGGTTAAAATAAGTTTATTTATAAGCTTTTCATGTGAAACTCTATCAAATGCCTTAGCAAAGTCTAGGTAAATAACGTCGGTCCCACCCGCTGTCCAAATAGGAAGTCCAATCATTGAGTGATTGGAGCATAGCCGTAATCAGGGATCTACCCTTCTGAAAGCCGTGTTGATTCGAAGATGATATGGTGTTCCTCTAAATGGCTTATAATTCGTTTCTTGACTACCTTTTCAAATAATCTTGGCAAAAATAGGTGCTAGGCTAATGGGCCTATAATTGTGAGGGCTGATGTAAGGCTGTTTCTTGGAATTAGGGGTTACAAAGGACATCCGCCACCCAGTGGGAACCTCTGGATCTCATAAAGCTTAGGTTGTAAATAAATGCTAGAGGCTCTGATATGACAGAAAGCTGCCTTCTTGATGAAACACAAGGGAATGTGATCGGGAGCATCTGAAAATGACCTAGGCCACAGCGTAAGATATCTTAGGAATTTCATGGCTGTAAAACCATAGGGAGTCATTCATGACCGAAAGGTAGGAATTTCCCTGTTTCTTCATGATTCCTGTCTTTAACAAAACTTTATCAAAAATACTTGCAAACATCTCAGCATTAATCTTATCGGCTACTTTGGAGCCGTCCTCATCAATAATTACACCAAGCTTCTCAGGTGACTAGCCGAGCCCGCAGAAATTTATGGAACGCATTTATTACCTGAGCATACAATCTTTCTCTCTATACGACACCGAAATTTTCTAAGCTGTCAAGATTACTCCTGAATTTCCTATAGGTGTCCCAGTCCTTAGCATCGTTACTTTCCACGGCTGTTTTCCAGGCAAAGTTCTTTTTCCTGCTCAGTCTCTCTGAATGAGGTGGCAAGCGAAAGGTGTCTTTGTGCCTAACAGGCCTAAGGGGGACAAAAAGCTCAATAGCATGGTGGAGTATAGCCAGGAAAAGTTCATATTTGTCATTTACTGAGTCAACACTATTCATCGATCCAAACCAATCAATATCATTCAAGTATGCCAAGATTGATTCGAAATTGACCTTACTGAAGTCCCTCTTGAATTGAGAAGAGGAGACCAGATCAGGTTCAAGCCTAAGCTTAAATCTAATCGACGAGTGATCACTGTTCCCCAAGGGTGGCGCAGTGCGGGCATCCTGAATTAAGTCCCTGCTGTTTGTGAGAATCAAGTCAAGAATGTTAGTTCCATGAGTGCTTTGGTGGACAGCTTGATGAAGGTTTAAGTTACGACATAGGTCAATAAAGTGTGCAGCTCGAGAGCTGTTGAAGCGGGTACACCCTCTTCCGTCCAAACAACTTCAGGGAGATTGAAATCTCCTAAAATAAGGAACGACGAATTGTATGCGACCAGATCACTAACCGCCTTCAGCAACTGGGTAAAGGCTGAAGAAGGGCAAGAAGGAGCCTTGTAAATAGCAACGATCCCTGCTGTGTCATATCAGGTCCACAGCTAAGACCTCATAGGAATCGCGAACCGACTCCTTAAACGCCAAGCTAGGACTATAAATGCTTTTAGCGATGATTACAACCTCACCACCACGCCTGCCCTCGCGACTGATTACCTCATATTGAGAACAATATTAACCAAACAACGACTCGCTGGTAATAGACTCGGAGAGCCAAGTTTCCGATAGAACCACCATTTCATAGTTTCCCAGCTGTATCAAGTAAAGGAGGTCACCAATATTCCTAGAAACTGAGCGAATATCTCCATATGAGCACTTTAGTTTGGCATCTGGCATCCGAGGAAACATCACGCGTTTGGCATAACCATCGATAAAATACTAGAAGACATATCAACCAAATTATCCATCGACCTATCATGAGCATGCGAAGTTGACCTAACAGGGTTTACAGTGGCATTATTATGGTTTTCAATACCATTCATGTTGTCAGCCTGCCGTATTCTTTCAGTGACGTCATGATGAGGTTGCGTTACCCTCTCCGATCGAATCTGTTGTCGCTCCTCCTTAGAGAGCGATGGCCTTATATATTCACCGCTCTTGAAGGGAAAGTACGCATCTGAGGCGCGCGCTTGAGGGTGAGGCTAGCATAGTAGGAGCAAGGGAACACAACCTTTACAAGCCTATTGCGAGTAGCGGAGGGTTTTCCCATTCGATAACGGCGAGAGGAAAGCAATCGATCGACGAATGATTATTTTACTAATACAATTCCTATCATGAACAATCCTTTGACTACTTAAATTAATCCGGCTCTCCGGAACTCCAATTACAATAACAGATCTACGACGTTCAATAATATCACATACCGGCTCAGATGAAAATTTAGAACCGTACGAATAGTTAGATCAAAACGTTCATGCACTGTCCAGCGAGACCACGGTAGACCAAAATATCGATCGAACAGTCGACGGGATAGGCGTGGGTGTCGGCAGTATCTCAAGCAGGGCACATCGTTGGTTGGGGAGTCCCAAACAGGGGGGTCGTATTTGGCCGCCAGGAGAGGGGGGTCGTAATGAGTGCAGTAGCCAGTAACGAGCGTCAGTGTGCTGAGTACTGTACAGCGAAGCTTGCTTTGTAGAGAACTCGGATATGTAAAAAAAATAGTACAAAACTTTCATTCATCAAACTAATCTGAAATAACTGGAAATATAAAAGGTCGACATCATCTCGTAAGTGACCAAACAGTACAACTCATACTCTGGTTCGCTGCGGATGATGGGGCGTGCCCGCGATCGCGCTTGGCGCCGAGACAACCTGCTTTTTTCGACAAACGACAGGAGTACCATATCGTTCGTATCAGACGTTTTCCAGCAGTTGGTCTCCTTCATCGGAATCAGCAATTGACGGAGCACGAATCTGGCGGCGTCGACAGGGACACGCTCCATCATACGCAACGGAAAACACTGTAAACAAGTGCACAGGTTCGCCATGGACCTCCCTGAATCCTATAGAATTCAGGGAGGTCCATGGCGGTCAGGTCCTACGCTCAAACATATCACCATCCCATCACTTCTGCGCGGACCTAAATACGCAGCGCATCCGAAGTCAGCATAATTGGCGCTAAACAAACCATATTTTGCTCCTGCTCCACCACAGGATACGTTTTTCATGCGTTCCTGGTTCTTCGAACACGCTCACTTGAAGCGGTACACGAGAAACGGGTTTTTCGCCCAGCTGGGAGTGTTCCCCTAGAAATCTCCATCGCGAGATCTCATGAATACCGAGAACTTCAGAAACCGTTCAAGAGGTTTTTGGAAAGAG
Organism: Cooperia oncophora; assembly: GCA_036418165.1. Taxonomy (NCBI): domain Eukaryota; kingdom Metazoa; phylum Nematoda; class Chromadorea; order Rhabditida; family Trichostrongylidae; genus Cooperia; species Cooperia oncophora. The sequence continues at coordinate 50,524 of MU911965.1, forward strand.
AAAATCTTCAAACACTCGAAACCGTTCTCAGATTTGTGAAATGTTGAGTTACAAATAATATATATTGATTCAAACCTGTTCAGTTGAAATCACTCCCCAACAAATCCTTATGGCAAATTTCTCTGTGATTTTTGCGAACTTCATAAACGTTTCAGTGCTTTTAGGAAGTGCAAACCTTCCTCTACACGGATACGGTCTCCTCTTCCCCACAGGTCCGTTTTTGAGGAAGTTATGGCCCTTCAAAGACAAACCACTTTGCTGAAAACTCGCGTTCCACATGGCTGGTCCTGCCCAGAATCCCTTCCCCCGGTACCTCGACCTTCAATCAGCTGATTCGGCTCGTTTGTTCTCGTTCGTATATACTCTTTCGTGTTTATCTTCTTCTTGGTTTATTCGAATATCGAATATTTATCTTCTTCTCGGTACTCGAATATCGATTACTTATCTTCTTCTCAATTTACTCGAATACGCGTCAGAGCGCTCCCCAGCAGTTTTGCTTGGACCGCTCAAAGTGCTTTTAGGAGAAGTTGGTTTAATTTCCTGTTTTTTTTTCTTTAAATTGTCATTGATTCAGGTACCAGAGTTTGTTTTGACTGGAGGAAAGGTGGGTAAAGCCTAATAGCCTTTCTTTTCTATTCTGTTTTCCGAATCAGGATAGAAATGAGCAAAAAGCGAGGGGGGCTTGTTCAGGACTGTTACTTTTTCCATCTTTTTCGCGCTTACTCATACATAAACTTATGAAGTTTCCTGAAGTTTCCTTCTCCTGAAGTACAATTTTCTCCTCTGGGGGAGGGGAAGGAACTTCATAAGTTTATGTATAGGAGGGGGGGGGGTCGTACCGAACCTCCAAAAAAAGGGGGGGGGCGGGTACGGGCTCGACCAAAATCCCAACTAATGCTGTGCCCTGATCTCAAGCCAGCAGTAGAATTCAAATATCGAGTATCAAATAGCCAGAATTGCGAGCAATCACTAGACGAGATATGAAGAGGCCTGAAGCGAACGCAGAGCTCTCGGCTTGTATCCAGATACGACTCACATAAAGACGTCATGAAGAGGGGACACATGTAGTAGGCCTCGACGCCGCCGTTCAACATATTCTCTGCAAATGCGAACTGCGATGCCAAATGTACGGAGGCATTTCGCGGACCACTTGGTCGGGGAACTGTCTTTAGGTAGCTGAGCAATGTAGAAAGTTTCCTACTATAATAAATAACTGCTTTTATCTGTTCGCGTATATGTATGTTTGAGCGGAAATTCATAACTATTTTTGATGTCGCCGCAGTGAGTTCAAGTTGATATATAGGGTGTGAGATGAGAACATCATTGGTGAAAATAATAGCAAATAAGAGCTGATAAGGAGCATCAGAAGGGGAAGGTCACTGGAATCATAACGTCCTTCACAGAACCAGAGGGACGCGATCCTGTAGGTGATATAGGGGTGCGACGAGAGCTTATTGGTGGGTGACAGGGAGTAATACAAGTGGGAGGAGGTGATAGGGGTATCATACCTCATAATGCGCCCCACAGCAGCGATAGAGCGTGGATCCGACGAATGCTTAGGGATGTAGGACGGAAAACTTATGAAAAAAGACAGGAAGCGACTTAATGGCTGATAGGAACTAACAGGAGTCAGAGTGCCTTCATACTTTGTGGCGGCATTTCAAGCGTCTGCCAACATTTCGACCTTTTGAACAACTAAGAAAGTATAGGTATCGTCAGCGCTCAGAGGGTCCGGCAGCGTTCTGAGCGACAAAGAACGTACAGGTGTCGATTATCGCTGAAAACGCAGGTGTTCGCTCGAAACGCTACAGCTCAGAAGGCCTAATAGATACCTGTACTGTAGCGCTCAAAACGCTGCCGGGAAGTATGAACGCACTCTCACTCTTGCTTTCTTTCTTCTTTTCTTTCTTTTCTTTCGTCAGGATAGTGGATACGTTATTATATCAATAATGGAAGTTGAGCCAAGTCTTCGGTACAGATATCCTGTCAGTGGTCGGCCCAAAGAGTTCTTTTTGGCATGCGCCTAATATTTCGCGTTAGCCATCTGATACAATATAGCAGACTTGCCATACAACATTTTCCTCATTCGAGCTATTTGTAAAAAATGGACTTCAGTAGCTTTTCGGTACAAACTTTCACGTGCCACTAGGAAGAATTCTAATCATTTTAGATGCCCTTTCCGTTGACCGCTTATTTGAATCTGTGCCGTTTAGCTACCACAAAAGAGGAGCCAGTGAGTATAATATTCGAAGATAAGGAAGTGGAAAAAACACCTCTTGGTGATGCAATCGATGCTTTGATGGTTCGCTGGGCGCAACTTCTTTCAAACGTCTCTTCTCGTGCACCGGTTCCTGCTCCATCGACCATTGATCATGTCAAAGAAGTGGTTGAAATATCGATGTATCATGTAAGTGTGTGCGATCACTTTGGGAAATGGGAGATCCGCCTTTTGTGCTGCCATTTCCACATTCTTTGGTTTTGGTTTCTTCCTGGAAGAAAGACACTCGAATGCAGTTCATGAATTATATCATAGAAAGTAGGCGCTGTCGTTCCCAAGGGGGATGGGAGGAACATTTTGCGTTTTTGGACTCTTGCTAGATTTTTTTGAATTCAAAAATTCTTTCTAGTTCCGTGATTCTTGCTTGGATGTGTGCTCTGAATTTACAAAAATAGATTTGCAATGGCAACTCGATCATCCAGAAGAGGTTTATGAGGATGTAAGTCTTGTTAGATTGACCTACCTCGTTTCTCCGCTTAGTTTAGAACGCGTTCAAACTTTGCGTCAGCATTTTGAGCGCATTGAGCGACTAGTAGAATATAGGTATCGATCCAGCGTTTTGAGAATCCGGGGTGTATCCATCCAACGTATTGGGCATCGGGTTTTCAAAGTTCGGCAGCGTTTTCAGCTACCAAGAAAGTGCGGGTATCGATTATCGCTGAAAACGCCTGGGATGCTCATAAGCTTATATCGACACCTATACCTTCCTAGTCGCTGAAAACGCTGGCGAACTCTCAACATGTGCCTGGAAGTATGAACGTTTCTAGTTCGAAATTTTTAGGAGTTAAAAGGCCTAGATGATGCCCTTATTCGCCAAGAAACTTTACTCGCTCGAGCTCATGGAATTCTGGACAGGCGATGCAAGGAATTCTTTGTATGACAACTAGAAGCTTCACATTTAATATGCGTTGTACTGCGCAGTACGCGGTATCATATCTGTTGTAAATATTGCCCGTGTTGAGTAATGTTATATTTGCTTTAATATGAAATAAATATTATGAATTGCGTGTTTGCCACATTGAGTCTCAACTGTTATTCGGATTATCCTACCTCTGAATTATTATACGCTTCTATTATAACTTACTGATATCCGTAAAACCACGTTCAGGCTTCGCGATCGCGCTATTGGATTGCGCGATCACGACAGAGGAGGCTCACCGCAAAGAGGTGCGCCGCCGCAACGGCACAATTCCATTTGGGCCGTGTTCACACAGTGCCAGTTCAGTTGTACCGTTGCGGCGGTGCAACGTTAGGCGGTGGAGCGCCCCCAGTCGTGATCGCGCGATCCAATCGAGCGATCCGATCGCGAAGTCTAAACGGTTTGATGGTAGGCAAAAGCTGACTGTACGGCTCACACGTTTTTTTCAGTGCCGTTCGCCTTTTTTTGAGGAGATTGCTGCCTTAAGTTCTCCTCCTTTCATTTCTATGTGTTCCTCATCATTAACACTAGTCCTTATTCCTCAACACATTTCGCCATTATTTTATATTCTGACTTATCACTTCCTGATAATAGAGCGCTTCCTCTTTTCCTATACTCTGTAGGTAAATATCACTCAGTGACGGGATGTTACCAAGAAACGAAAAAGTGGTATGACGCTGTTCGACTTGGGAGGGGTGCTTGGCACTTTTGCTAGTTCCCTTGCTTGTTCATGTTAACTAAGAACTCTCAATTTCGACAAGCCTGTAAACCCTCACGAATGTGCGAATTTATTGAGTGAGCCACCACTTTCTTAACAGTTCTTCACAAGGTAACCTCCCCCTAATCCGCTGTGTACCATTTCGGGCGCTTAAAGGCGTTATTATGAGCTTGACACTGCAAAATTTCTCCAATATCCAGGGTTATTTGAGAAGTTTCAAACATCCTCCTGTTTTGTAGGGGTGAGATATGTGGCATGAGGCTCGCCGTCAGGAGAAGCAGTTGCGAGCGCGGATTGTGGATTGCTCCAAAAGAGCAGAAAAACGAAGAAGATTCTATGACAGTGTGGTAAGTTCAGCTTTCTTCTACACTTTCCACGTTCAGTGGAAGAGGTTTGATTTAGCTGATGAGCACAGAGGGAATGTAGCTAGCTGTTTAGTTATGATAACTTATTAAATGCGATCCCGCCCATGGGCTTATATGAAACGGTTACTAATTTTTTCGAGTTTCCTATCTTAAACAACTCATTAAGTCAAAAAGGTCGATGTTATTACAAATAACGGAAATTGCCAAATTATATTAGGTTGGCGGGAAAGCTCTGTCACATTTCTTCAAACTAGCCTTCCTATTCATAGAGAGGAGTGTAAGATCGAAATTGTACAGCAATGTTACTGCGGGGTCCTTGCCAGTGTTTGAGCCCTCATGGATGCCATTGCTTCACTATGCAGGGAAATATGACGCAAAGTTGGACACCATTCTCAACTCTCGACTTGACACTTGAGTTTTGGAGTTTTCTCGCTCGCCATAACGATCGATTACGGAAGGTAACTCGCTATTAGAAGGGCGATGTCTGTGCTACACAATTGCAAGGGGAGAGAGATCAAGCTGCATTGCATGAGGTACGGCTTGAACTTTTTTGACCAAGTACGTTGCACTATCTTGGTGAGGGCCGCTTATGCGGACGAATTTTTCCCTCTGATCCACGATACGCCTTAAATCTTCGTGGCTTCTTTGCGTACGCCTGGACAAGGAAGCAGCTTCTTCAATCACCAGTCTCCCGACCCATAGCTCATCAAGCTGAGGTTGCAGGTGACCCAAACCTCACTTCGTCATCAAAACTGTAGGCTCCCTAGGCTCCGCTTGAAGCGTTGTGTCGTGGTAAGGTTGCTCGATGATTGGGGGCTATCAGTGCTTATTCAGCTCCATCAATTTGGCATCTGCAGCTAACACGCTGGCGCCAAGGTGGTGCGTGAAATAGTTTGTGGAAGTTGTTGGATGGGTCGGTTCTGATGAGCGGATAAAATCCTTGTGCATATTGCAGAAGAAGGAGCAAGAGGTAAGCGAGTGGTACTAACAGAGAGACCACTACTTGTTGTATAAGAGCTTATATTACCGGTTACCACTCTTGGTAATGGACAAGTAATTTGAGTTCGGAAAAGAGTGACAGAACTTTCCCGCCAACCTAAAGCAGTAAAAGGTGAAAAGAGGGAGAGGTCGCTAGACTTTGATGGTTTTGCAAATCTTCTGATTCCGTGATTTTTAAAAGTTTGTCACCCTTGAGGTGCTTTTTACTGAAGCTTTGCAGTACTGGTGGAAAATTAGTTCAAGAAATTTTAAGTAGGAATTTTTGTGTTGTTGTAGACTGAAGGTTGATTTCACTTTTCTAGTACTGTGGATTTAGGATGTGAGGAAGAGCGCAGGTAAGCCTTATCCGGTAAAAGTAAGCGGCCCAAAAAGTGCGCATGCTCGTTTTCAGTGCAATCCTTTGCCCTGCCCCTAGAGGTCGTGCTCACCACGGCAATGGTGATAGTAACTATTGAGGCTGACATAATAACGTTCTCATGTGGGTTACACTTCCTCAGTGTTATCCTTCAGAGAAAGGATCCGGATCAGTTTATGCAACTGCATGGTCGCAAATGTATTATTCATACGGACAAAAGCATTGCAAAGGCTGCAGAGGATGGTAACATACTGTGAGTTTTGCATTGCGGCGGCTGATTTGTCTTTGTGAGCTCTTTTCAAGCTCTTGCAATGCAGTGATAGCTGATAAGCTAAAGATTTCCGAGCACAATAGTCCTTTCCATTTAGACGGCAGTGGCAAGGAGACCCCACAGTGATGATCGATCGCTTCGATGTGCGTTCTCATCTGGATTTCATTCCACCGGTCAAGAAGAAGTCCGTTGTGCCGGACAGGTCTGATTTTGGAAAATAAGCCGGCCATAAGTCAAACAGAAATCCGACCAAATTTTAATATCCACCATTTCCAGTGAGGATGAAAGAATTGAAATGATTTGTGATTTTGAGCGATATCGAGTGCTAATAATCAACGAATATAGAGACGTCTCTGAAAAGGTGCTGATTTTGATCCATTTTACGCTTGAGTTCCAGGACTTGATTTGTTTTATGAACACTCTGAATTCAGGAGTATTTACGTAAAATTGCGGAAAAAGAGTTCTGGAGAATTCCGAAAGATGATCAGCTGAAGACGGAGCATGATAAGAAAAAGTGTGTGGCATGCTTCATGTCCAACACTCATGCATGCTTGTAATGGTAATATATGGTGTTTTGTTCAGGAAATCTTCCGAATCCAAGGCAACAATCGGGTATAGCTACGAAAATTCTGTAGTTGTGAAGAAGGACCACGACGACATTGAACTAAGTGATGATAGTGATGATATAGATCAACCGGAAGATATTGGTGAGTATCATTAATAACATGAGAGTAGGTGATGCAGTGGATAGTGGCACGCTTACTACGCGCCCGATACTGTGGTCAAATCGCGGATCGACTGCCGCCCAGGCCGAGCAAGCCTTTTACTCTGAGACCTTACAGTGGTACCAGAGTTGGAGAAGATAAGCACCTGTACTGACTGTTACATCAGTTAATCCTCACACCTCATTGTGTAGCTAC